>VZRE01016119.1:4762-31073 GCA_013396775.1 Cephalopterus ornatus | reverse complement strand
TTTTTTTTTTTTTTTTTTTTGGTGCAGAGTCCGCATACAGAAAACAAGAAACTGCAGGTCAATCTCTGTGTCTGAGGGCTTGCTCACTGGCCTTAAACTGATCCATGGGTTGTGCTAACTTTAACCCCATGAAGATTCAATACAATTTCAAACTTATTCTTTTTATAATAGGAGGAAGTTGAAATTAAAACTTAGCTGTATTAGATATGCCTGGAAACCAAATTGCCAAAATAACAAAATTCACAACCACTAGTTTTGTTACTGGTTTTTGTCCTTGTCTGTCTGAGTGCATTTGCTATCCTACTTGCCTATCAGTAGGGTATGTAGCTTGGGAAACAGCTATATAGATGTTACCTATGAACATCTGGAAAATAGAAAAACCACAGAAGCAGCAGGTCATTTAAGCCTTTCTCCATGAGTTCTCGGTAGTTCTGTATCTCATCTTTTAACATCTATGATGTACCTCAGAAAACTTGCCATCTTTGTGTCTCCTAGAAGACGCACCTTGTATTATTTTTAAAAAAAAGCAAAATATTTGTGATGTTCCATGAAGTTCTGCTTGCATTCAATTCCCATATCCCAAAGGAGAACTGTTTTTGTAGGTAAATAAATCTATCCTTTTAATTAAGGCAGCATTTTGTGGAAGGCATGGAAAATTAAGGTGGGTTCAGGGGGAAAATTGCCTCAAGCTGTTGTTCTCTGTTCTTGAAACATGCAGGAAACTGAGGTATACTTCTAGATAGAGTTTGTTTCAAAAGAAAAACACTGCATTTGCCACCAAAGACTGTGGGATTTGCAACCCTAACCATGTCACCAAAGCCTTATTTAGTCCAACACCACGAAAAAAGAAGTATGGATTAGTTAGAGACAGAGAACATCCTTACAGACATGCAATCAGGAAAGTGTGAGCAAAACAGAGGAAACACAAAGCAGACAAAGTGACAGAACAAATCACACTGAGGAGTATGCAGCCCTTCTCCCTCTACAGAGCTGCAGCAACATGGGATGGGAGGGAAAGGGGTGACATAGTAGTGAGTCTGAGGTAAGGTGATACCAACTCAACAAGACAGGTATTTTTATTTCTGAAATAGTTGTAATCTGGACAGTAAGAGCTATGGAGTGACTTCATGAAATGTACCACAGAATAGCTTAGTGCCAAAATCTTAGGCCATACTGAAATTAACAGAAGTTGGTTCCCTCTGGTGTAATGAAAAAGTCCAGTTCCAGTGTAGCATCTATGACTTTTTTCTATTCTAGTTGTGGTTTTGGAACAATTATTCAATCGTGTTTTGGCTGGAAATGACTTTTCATTCAACAGCGACACTGCATTTATTGCTACTGTATCTTTATACCTTTGCTACTGCTCTTTTATGAAGACTTCTTTTTCCATCAGATCTCTTCTCTGGACTCATCTATTGACTATCTCTCATCCAGGCATCTAGATCAGTGTTTCCCTAGTTGACTGTGTTTTCTGAATAAAGAGGAGTTTCTGGTTAAGCACTCTGTGTTTATCTTGCCTCTAGTGGGAAGGTGACTAGCAGGTAAGTCTTCACCCATCCCAGCCCTCTCAGATGGAGCTGTCTACAAACTATAAAACTTTACTATGTAATTTAGTTTTTAGCAATAATTTTAATTTGGGTGAAGTTCATATTTTTCATGAGTTATTAGCTGACTTCAAAAGCAATTGCTCCATAGTCCCCTCAAGACATAGAAACTGCTATATGATTGCAGAAGCTACCACAGAGGAGACAAAGTTTTTCACAACTGGCATCTCCTAAGATTTTTTTTCTTTACATCATTTTTCTTCAGTGAGAATGATCTTGACACTGAGCAACTCACAGTCAATATCTGCTTAGGAATAAACAGTCCTTTTCTATACACAGAGTAGCCTATGAAAGGGGTTAACAAGAATCAGCACAGAATTGTTCCATTGGGGAATGACTGTAAATACTGAGAACTTCTTCCATTTTGTTCCCTGCTGTAGTTACTGTTTTTTTTCAAGTGAGCAGTTTGACAACCCTGAAACCTGAGCCTTTATTTCTAGTTATAAATCAGAGAATCATCCTCTTATGTTGACAGTTGCTATATAAAATCTGATTATTGAAAGTTTTAAGTGGTCCAGTGTAAGAAATTTAAGAAATTGCAGGACACATAAATTTAAGGGTTTATATTCAAATCAATTACTTGCTTTTAACATAATGCAGACAGGAAACTGAGGTGCCAAGGTTGAGGGTGAAGGTAACAGAACTGTAGTAAAAATTATTGCCATTTTTTCTTCAGCTTCTTTAGCCTGACTCAGACAACAATGCAGAGACATTTAGAGCTAGTGTGATAGAAACACTTCCAAATACCTAATTAAAAGATCCTGAATAATTCAGACATAACTATTATTTGTGCACGGATTTGCAAGTGGACTATCAGTGATCCATTGCAGATTTATTAAAGAAGCCACAGAATGTTCCTGTTGCAGAGGCCACAAATTGCTCTGCATTTGAGGCCTCATAGTGATGCTAACAAAGGACTAGGGGTCAACACGGACTTTCAAATAGCGGTGTCCCCTTTGATGACACTTTCCCAAATAGTAACTCAGTGCACTGGGAGAACAACATACCTCCTTTCAGGTACCTAAAATGTTAGTGTGACTAAAAACATTAGGAGAGTGCTGTGTAGGGTAATACACATGTGCAAATAAAAAGAGATTGCTTCCAAAAGCAATGCAGGAGTTTGCTGGGGATGTAGGTCCTCAAGGCAGCAAACATTTTATTGTTAATATCTCACTTTTCATTGCACCTTAACTTTTGACAATCTATTAACAGGTGGATCTTCATTACATAAATATAAATCATGGCTCTGTTCTCTTCATTTCACTTTTTTTTAATTGACTGAAATGTGGCAACACAATCTTGGAACAGTCTAACAACACTTCGGTGGCTTCTGGGAAATTCTGGGGTTTTAATGTAAGAAAAAAATGATTTCACAAGCACTACACATGAGGCAATATTATCCAACCAAAATAAAATTCTCATTGCCTGAAGACAGTATGGAAACATGGAGACCTTGCTGGAATAATCCATCCACACAAATAAATGGAAATTTATCTGTTTGTGTCCTTTCCTCAGTGTTGTCTGACCTACAAGTAAGTATGACCACCATCCTGAGCCTAGGGCTGTGGGGTCCATTCAGGGCTCCCTCCACCTCCTACTGGTGAAAATCCTTATGGGACTTGAGCTATAGCTGGGGAATGGGACTCAAAGCTTTGTTAAGGGCTGCCACCACAGACGGACATGACTGGTTCTGGATCCACAGGCAGGATGGTTGCACTCATAGTTGTGTCCCATGCAGCTCATCTGCCAGGGACTTTGTCCAAAAAGGGTATGGGGTGCAGAAGCAGGTCACAGCCCCATGGGCTGACCCTAACCCAGGGCAACCCCTGTGCCCCAGTTCCACAAACACTTTAATGAGGACCCGGAAAAGGAAACATGGTTTCATCAGCCAAGCAAGTCTAATTTCAGCACTTGGCGATGCCTTATCTGCGTGACAGATGCTAGTCCATCCTCAGCAGTTATTTCTTATCCCTCTGGTTTGGCCAGCTGGGTGTCCCCTCATACAGAGGGAAATGTCCCCTGCCCCAGGCCCCAGGCTCCCAGTTCAGTGCTCTGGAACAGTGCTTTGGAAACAGCAATCTCATAGCCATGGCACAGGCTCCCTTGCTGGAGCTCCAGCAGGGCAGCCATCATCAACACCACCATCTGGTTCATGGAGCCGGGTGTGAGAACTGGCTAGGAACAAAAAACTCCTTGTGGCCCACTACATACTAGCACTGGAGGTTTCAATCATAAGATGGTCAGAGTAGAGCCATGAGGAGCCTGGGTCAGCTCTTGAATCTGGCTGTCACTTTGGACAGGTACCTGATGGCATGCAAGAGAGAGAGCACCAGAGCTGTGGGGAAGCCCAGCCACCATTTCTTCTCCTTAGCACCCACAGAGGAGAAGCCCATGGAGGTGGACACCAACCAGCTTCATCCGTATCCCACATCCAAGAGTGAGGATGCTCTTGTTGGGGAGGATCATGCTTCTGCTGTGTTGAGAAATGCCATTGACTTGAACAACGTCCATGCCCAAACCACTGCAAAGGCAGTGTTGTCTGGAGATATCTGCAGCAGCACTCTGCTACACAATACTCTTCGTCACTTCCTAACCCACTGTGTCCATAGTTTTGTGGCCTCTGAGTTTGTATGAACGCCCAGATGCTCACTTGGGTGCAACCCACCTCAGCCAAGTTAATTGCTATGGGTGGGAGCTATGGAGACATTCACCTTGAGGTAAACCATGGGACCAGGACAGACAGGGGCTCCTATGCAGCAGGCTCAACACTATCATCCTCAGGCTGCCTTGACTGCAGGAACATTACCTTCACACTGACTGCTGGTTGGGATCCAGCAGTGCTGAGGTGCCTTTGCCTCCAGCTCCCAGTTAGTCTTTTCTTATGATGCTATCCCAGCCTTGCCGCTTCCTGATTCAGAAGAGTTTCTTTGCCTTTGTTGGATTTAAAAACACATTCAGTGGAACAAAATAACAAAATTTAGATGATTGCCTTCTCAATATCATTCATTAAATAAGCCATTCAGTTTTGTTCTCTTCCCAAAGGATAATTGTCTTGTTGCAAAATCATACCTTCAGATGTCAGTCTTCTCATTAAGACAGAACCTAAGGACTTTAGAGAGTGAGGTGTGTTTCACTGTAAGTGGTCCATAAGAACTGAGCTCCACAAAAGACGTGATAGTGTTCTATCTACATTGTTGTACCCATGCTATACCCAGTCTTTGGATATGTGAGAGACTGGCAGTCTCTGAGTGGTTAAGTTTCTAACTTCTTTAAAGAATGAGAGATATTTTTAAAGTTATGGTAGTACAAATTTATGTCTGTTTCTCTCTACCCAGTAACTTTGTGGGCAATTATTGAGGTCAGAGAGCTTATGCACCCTTTTACCGCCTCCATGTAAAGTTTGATGGACAGTTTTTATCTGTTTTTAGTGTTGCATGGTGACTACAGCACAGCCTAGCCTTTGCCCAGGGTGTGTGTACTCTCTGAATGTAACACTTCCTTGCCTTGGCACACCACGTGGACACACATGCACCTTAGACAGAGAATATTTACAAAACAGTTCTCTGTGAAATCCCCAAAATTCAAAATGAAGAAATGGAAAATTCGTAGATAGTTTGCAAAAGAATAAAAAATGCAGAATGTTTGAGTTGAATATTAATATGGACCTGCATGTGTTTATAGCCCAGTAGGTGCATCTCAGCATGTTTCGGTGTTTTTTCCAGGTAGCATCAATATTCAGTCAAATGAGTTGGCCTCCTGGCACCTCCCCATTTCCATGAGGTAAATCTTTAGATGATATGAGAAGGATTTTTCCACTCATTTCCATGAAGTTATGTTTTCTTTAACATATCCTCAGTTTCTTTTGTTAACACATCCACTATGGAAGTTATTTTCTTTTCAAAAGTATTAGAGCCAATTTTACATGATGTTTGCTTAGTGGCATGCCTGGAGCTGCAAATGTGGTACTGCAATCACCTATAAGAAAATTTACATGTGATATACATATAGCTGGCATTTTTTATTGCATAAACACTAGATTGGAGACAAAACAAGATGGCCAACTGTTGCTGACAATCAAAATAGTTAGGAAAATAACATTACAGATCTCAAGATAAAAATCTGACCCAGCTTATATAATTAATAGCTACCTAGTTATGTGCAGCTGGTTAATATTCCTACACTATACAAATACTCACAAATTATTCAATTTTTTCTACTAAGAAATGCCAGGTGAGAGAGTTTATTAACTGGGCTCCAGTCTCACTGCTATTTAAATTGTGTTCAAGTAGAATTTATCTTCAGAGACGGGTGTGCTGTTTACTTTGTCAAACAAAAAGTTATTGAAATTAATTTGAATGGTTTTCTTAGCTACAGAAAAACCCAAAACATTTCATTCTGGGCATATTTTGAATATGGTACTATTATTTTTTTCCCTCTGGCTAGAAAAAAAGCTTCATTAAGAAGTGAGAATTGTTACAAGATCTTAACAGAGCTGAAGTTTTTGTGATTGATGTACTTATTATAAAGAATAAATTCATCTAATGACCATGCAAATTAACTTTTTTTTTCCAAAACTTTAATTTTATACTCAGCTGGTGTAGCAAGCAGACAAGTATGAAGCCTTCCACTTTTTGATCATCATTTTCTAGTTGCCTTCATAGTAACAGTTTTAAACAGAACCCTTCAGCTGGAAATCTGATTATACTTTAAGAAAAGTATCAATGCTAAAATTTTTTTCCTACAGTTCATGCTCTTTTAATACAGAAATTTATGGCACTGTCCATTTACATTACATTCTGAGAGCCTGATCCAACTCCTGTGTAACTCTACAAGAATGCCTCCATTAGCTGCACTGGAGCACAAAACTACCACAAAACCAGATCCAAACCTCCCTAAGCTTTGAAAAACTTTGGAACTTTTTCCAAACTTTTGATTCAAATCCATCTGCATTTAAACTACAAAGTACTGTCTTGATTTCGTCTTAGATTACAATATGTATTCTAATTATGCAAAATTTTAGCAAAGGAAATTAGGCTAATAATGACATATAAGGAGCTGCTAGTATGCCAAAGAAAATACTGCATTATTTTAATTGGCAACTTATTTTAGAAGACCTATTGATATGTTTTGACATCAATGAGTATTTCACTCCAACTTTATTTTATTGTTTATACTGTTAGTAGTCATTTTAGGCAGTTTAATTGAAAAAAAATAAACCAATAGCAGTATAATAGTACTATGAAAAAATAACTATGTGAAATCTGTGCTTTTTTTTTCAGTAACTGTGTACTTTTGGAACATTCAGGTTCACATTTGTGTATGTTAGTAACAACAAGAAAAGCTTTTATGGTTTTTGTGTTTCACTAGTCATGCAGAACCATGAAACTTAAGAGGAAGAGGCATTCCTATTGAGAAGAGCAGAAAAAAAATCTCTTGATTTGATTGCTCTGGCTCTCATATCCATTCTTTACATAGAGACTAGCAGCCTGTAGCTCCTGTATTTCAGTGCTTTTGTTGCTCCATTCCACTTCATCCTGCATACTTATTGGAAGCTCATTCAAGGACAGGAGCAGAGCACCTCTTATTGCACTTAAGTTTCAGCCTGGTCTATGTTGCACATGAAAAGACATGGGGCAGCTTCTCTTTGGTTCCTAAAGACGGCTGTTGACTTGTCAAAACTATCCATGCATAGCCAAAACAGGGCCACAGGGCTTGAAAAAGTCCTATGTGTTAAGACAGTAGGTAACACACCACTGCAAAATTCCTGTGGAAGCACTTTCCAAGTTAGAAATCCCAACAGATTTTGTTTTGCATACTGTGAGTAACAATGATAGGTGAGAAACTGACTTTTTTCTTAGATCACTGTTTAAATTTAGGGAGACAATTGCTATTTCTTCAGGTTTTATCTTTTTTTTTTTTTCTTGGAAAATTTAGCCCATGTTAAAGACTTTACTCTCCCCTTCCCCCCCTGCCACTTCTGCTCAATTTTCTGAGCAGAATCACTTCTTAATTGGTCTGAGTTTGAATTAATTATATCAATATGATCTATCTTTACTCATACAAATATCTGTCTTTATTACTACAAAATATTTAGTACATTAGTGGATTACAATTTTGTACTCTGGACAAGATATATAAGTGGGCAAAACCTCTTCAAAATTTCACATTCCTTGAGCAGTTTGAATTTGATACTTTCTTCTGAAAGTATTAATTAGTTGAAAATACAGACATAAGTAAGTATTTACAAGACAAACAGTCGAGCTGTCACGATTTCGAAAATCCTTACTTTTGCCAAAAAACACAAAATCTTTGACACAGAAAATAAGCATGTGGAGTGAGTAGGAGTGTTTTTCAGCCTGTTTTTGTTCTTATTCTGTCTTTAAATGCTAGCAAATGGCCATCAGTTTTGTTTCTAAAATGAACCAGTACATCCTGCTAAAATAGCTCTTTATGGCCATAATTTGACCCATGCATAAGGTTTATATTTCTAAAAGTCAAGGAGTTCCAACAATTTATGATACTGAATCTATTAAGAAAATCAATGCTGTACAAGTCCCTACTGAGAAAAAAGATTTTTTTTGATGCCTCACATCTTTTTTGGATTTTTTAATTTTTGCAGATTTTACTAGTTGTGTAGTGAAAGTAGATTTTAATATAGCTATACTTTCCCACAGCCTAATGTTTACACATGCCCAAGCCTGCTACCCGATTTCATATCAATCCCTCTGAAATTCCATTAGCGTGTTTAGCCTCCTTTCAAGGTAGAATTGTGGGAAAAACACCCTAAGGCCTGAACCAGAAGATAACACACGGGCACAGTGACCTTCACGCCTGGAACTCTGGAGGAACTCCAAGGACAGTACATGCTGGGAAAAAGATGAAGATGAGGAAGAGGGGGTCCTAAAGTCCTTCAGACTCAATTCCCAAAGGGGTGTGTCAGGGGGGCAGAATAGGGCAGAACCAGGAGGTGGACAAAACTGGGATTGGATGGACCTCATTATAAAATCATAGAACCACTATCTAGAGAGGCGGGCAGTATATATTCCTCTAGGCCTACAGACTCGTTAAAGCACCTGCTCTCTTACCTTATCTCCTACTATAAATTGCCGTTTTCTCTGTGGTCTCTCTTAGGGCAACACTTTGTTTGTTTGTTTTGTAATCATACTTTGTAGCTTATATTAGCATCCTAAGTAGAGGCCTGTCTCTCATTTTTATCACCCATTAAGAGTCCCATCTGAACAGCAATTTTAGATACACTGGAATGAAAAATGGCTGTTTGGCATGGAGTCATTGAATAAACATTAAAGGCATTAGCCTTGTCCTATCAACTTGCTACTAACACAAGTTTGTGCTCTTTCAGATATTCCATGTAAAGAAACATATCTATGTCTGTCCCTTTTATCATTTACAAATTACTATATCCACAGAAAAAAACCTCCTCTTTAGTTAAAGAGTGTCATTGCAATCTCAAAAACATTTAACACGGTGGTTGATTTGAAACCATTACCATTTTAAATTACTGTACATCTACTTTACAACCTAAAGGCAGTTGAAATGCTGTGGAAGTTCATTTAAAAACCAGCATTTTGTAGGAAATTGGGTAATACATAGAATAATATTGTTGTATTTCTGTGTTTTTTAAAGGAAAGAAATGCATTCATTGTAATGTAAGAATGCAAGAAATTGTCTTCATTGCAGTGGTAAAGTTAGAATGGTCAGGAAAAATGGGAGAACTGTTGGGGAAAAAATTAAAAATATTCTGGTTAGAAATACACAAGCAGAATGTGAGAAAGTTGTTACCTTAGGATAGTTTTTATTGTAGACAAAATTTCAAAATGCAGAATACATGTCCATCAAAACCTGATTAAATTCATTAATTTTAGAGTGCATCTGCTTTGCCTCAGTACTCAATGTTCCACTTTCCTTCAGATGATGGGCAATTATTTTAGTGTTATAGATTAAGTTTATTTAGACTAGTATTCATAGTTTGAGGGGTTTATCCAAACCAAACAGCTAAACTTGCAGAATTTCACTTCTCAGTAAGGATAGCTGGTTCCTTCTGCTACTCAGTTTATCAGAGTTACTGTCTCAGAACTGATACTGAGTGACACTGTTACTTATTTTCTCCTCTGTAAAATTAGGATCATTACTCCTTCCTTAAAAATCTGATTTACTGATGAAATGTACTTTGTAAGAATGTTCTCATTCTTCATCAAAAGAACCAAAATTGAACACCTCCCAGATTCTGGGGGAAGACTGGAACCTTATCTGGAATAGTGGTTTCTGAGTCAGTTGTATAAATTATATGTATAAATTATAATTAACACTAAGCAAAAGAAGTACACACTGCAGTGTATTTTCCATTCAGATTCAAAGAACAATTTTTTTTTTTCTTTAAGGTAGACAACTCTTTCCCCCAGATTAGAAAAATGAATGAGTTTAGACAGCTTTTTGTTCTACTCAGATAAAAAAACAAGTGTTGAATTGTTGACATAACAGAGTTTGCAGTCATGTATGTTCTCTTTGTGGACCAATGCCCCTCTGAAATTTCTAAATAATTTGAAAACCCTGAGAAATAACTCTTCAAATTACAACTAGTGAGAAGACGAATTAAGAAGGAGCTCTCCAGTGAACAACAAAAAGGATCTAGGCAGTCAAATCACTGCCTAATATGGAGGGGAAAAGTGGGTTAAAATTAGAGCCTAGGCCTCTTTTTGCTATGAAAATCCATGTAAATAGTAAACATATGGCCTTAGCATTAATATGCAAGGCAGTAAAATATTTCAGCTTTTTTTCTTTTCTTGTACATTCAAAAAAGATTTCCTTCTGTAAAAGTGGTTGCACACAAAGCCTACTAATAATTTTAAGTCTCTTGAAGTAGTAAGTGGGAGTTAAGTGGTACCATTATTTTAAGAACTCTCTGCAGAGGCCGTCTTTAGACGATGTGTCCTCTGCCATAGTATATTACCTACAGATAACCATACAGTTACTTTTACAATTGCTCTTGATATTCTGTCTTCTGTATGTAGAAGCTTTGGGGATTTTTCTTCTCTATTCAGAAAGCAGACAGAAAAAATGCATTCACTGCATAGCTGAAAACTTTTATTTACAGTGTACACAGTTTTGGAAAAAGAAGCTGTACAATAAGCTGAAACACATAGTTTGTTTCCAAGAAATGAGCACATTTGGATAAATGTGGCTAGAAAAGAAAGAAAGAAGATGTGAAGGGGAAACAGAACATGAAGTGAGTACAGCATTTAGGGCCAAAAAAATGTGCTCCAAATGCTAGAATTTACTTCGGGGACAGGGGTCCTGCAGCCAACTTGACAGAATTGTGGCCTGCTTGAGACTTACTTCAAGAGTTTATAGCAGAGAAAGTGTGTGTTTGAACAAGAGCAAATATTTCTCTTCAGACATCTCCTTTTCATTCTTCTTGCTTGCAACACCTATAAGTAAAAAAATGACAAAAGCCATCCATATCTGAGAGCAGAATCACCTTCAAATACCAGGGCAAATGTATGCAATGTTAATGCACATTACCCTTCAGGTTTTATTTATGTAGAGTGAAGCGTTATAAAAAACTTTTAATTTCAGTTGTCACTTCAATTAATGTAAAAATCTGTAAAAGTGTTATTTTCTTCACTTTGGTTTCACCTCTGTTGAAACCACAACTACCATCTATCTTGGCTTGCAGGCATTCTGCCTTTGCAAATTTTGTGTTCTGTTTGTGTTCTTTCATTTTGCTGCCAGACTTCCCATTTGCTTATATGGGAAACCCTCCTCCATCCACTTCTTGAAACAATATCAAATATGACAGTTACCAGGTGCTGATGTAATGTCACGGGCTCTCAGAAAGAAATACTAAATTTTAATATTGTAAAAGCAACACAAATAACAGTAAGAGGATATATAACTAATAAATCAGAGAGATGATGCTGCCCAAAATGTACAGAATCAGAACGACATTTTTGCCTGGCCACGAATGTAAGGAAATACACTATAACATGGAAGTCTATTAATGAGGATAGTCATTATGAATCTTTTCTGTCATGCCAAACTCAGTAATGAGTAAATACTTTTCCACATAGAAGAAATCCCAACAAAAAAAAAAACTTGGTGAAAAAAGTGTTAAAACGGGAAATGAAACAAGTGCTTTGTTAATGGAAGTGGAATAATTTTTATGCTACAGAGGAATTGTCCTGTTGCAATTTACCAGAATAAAAAGCAAGAAAAATGAGCCAGAAACTAATAATGACCTAATATTTTGTTTATTTGTAGAAATTGGGACCCATATGCTTGAGGATCCCATCCTGAAGGTGCTGTGTTTCTTTGCTGAAACTCTACCTACACAATATATGCAGAAATGAACACACTTGTTGCTAGCAAGAAACATTTTTTCTTATGCTGAGTTATTTAGTCTTGTTATTGTCATATTCAAGATAGCCTGACCTTTCACTGTATATTTTGTTTGTTATTTTTATGCTTGTAGACATACAATACTTAGAACTCTTCCAAGTAAATGTAAAGATCAAGAAGTGTAACAATACACTAAACAAAAGTAGTGTAGTTCAGACACCAAGCAACCACAAGCGTGTACACAATCGTATGATCAACAAGGTGCATTGAATTTCATTATTTGAGCAATTCAGATCACCATGAATATGAAAATACAAAATAGAGAGAGCATTATTTCCTACAAAGTAAAACGGAAAGGAACAATTAAAGCCCTTACTTTGCCAAACACTATTCTTCAGCAAAAGAGTCACCAAATTAAAAGAAAAAAAGTACTTTTTCCATAAGCAACAGGATACAGTATGTGATGTATTTACAGCAGGATGTGAATGTTTGAGGCTATAAGTTTATAATGGGGAGATCATTTGTCCTTCTCCACTGATATAGTATTTCAAACAGTGGATTACAATTTTTGGATAGTGTTCAAAATGTACAAAATTCAAAGACTGATGACATAAGTTCACTTCATCTATGGTTTCATTTAATAGGCCTTGGATGTATATTTTATATATATACATATAGCTAGAAGCTAGTTCAGTTTATAGAAAATGTAACCCATTAGTAATTTTGTAACTTAATAAATGAGCTATTGTGCTTTTGTTAGAGTGTGGACATGTCTTTGTGTGTATACCTATCTATCTATACACAAATATGTATATATTTTTCTTAGAACACTCATTGTTTTAAACTTTAATCATGCACAAGAACTGCAAAGTGCTTAGAGTTTAAAATGTTTTCCTGAGTGCTGCAGAAATAAAACCAGAGAAGTAATAGCAGTGTTTAGCAGAGATCAAGTGCTCAAAGGTACAATGTTCCATTTTGCTGGTAATCCTTTAAAATATAGTTTATCTTCAAATCAGTGTAAATGCTCCTAAAAAAAATAAAAAGTTAGGAGGATGTCAGTTCAGGGATAAAATGAAGAGCAGAAAGAGATGACGCTGTTTGATTCCTCTGGACCACATATCCATCATCTACACAGAGACTGCATCATGTACACAGAGAGTATGGTGAGAAGTCTAGCATTTACTTCTCACCATACTTTGGAACAGACATGAAAGCATATCATTGCTTTTGTGGTCCCTCCAAATCCCACAGACTCTGGACAACTTCATCTAGGGCACTTCCTGGAAGCTTGATCAAAGACTTCTGCTCTCATGTTATAGCCTGGCTATAATGTTCCCCATGAAAAGATTTGGGAGTTGCGCTTGGAATCAATTTCAGTTTGGTTCCTAATGGGAATTGTTGTCCAGTCAAAACTACCCATGCAGATGTCAAGCTAAATCTATAGGACTTCAGAAAGTCATAGAATCATAGAATGGTTTGAGTTGGAAGGGATCTTAAAAATCAACTAGTTCCAATCCCCCCTGCAGTGGAGAGGGACACCTTCCACTAGACCGGGTTGCTCAGAGGTCCATCCAACCTGGCCTTTGAACACCTCCAGGGATGAAACAGCCACAGCTTCTCTGGATCACCTATTCCAGTGCATCACCACTGTCAACAATAAATATTTTTGTCTTAATATATAATCTAAACTTACTCTGTTTCAGTTCGAAGCTATTCCACTCTGTCCTGTCACCACATGCCCTTGTAAAAAGTCCCTTTCCATCTTTCTTGTAGGTCTCTTCCGTTAGTGGAAGGCCACAATTAGATCATCTTCTCTTTGCCAAGCTGAACAATTCCAACTCTCCTAGCCGTTCCTCACAGGAAAGGTGCTCCTCCCATTTAATAAACTTGGTGGCCTTCCTCTACACTCACTCCAACAGGCTGGCATCCTTCCTTTGCTCTGAATTGTTCTGAAAAATATGCCAAAGATTTTGCTCCTCCAGTCCCCATCCTGCTGTTCATCCACTCCAGAGGTGTGGAGAGTTTGTCATTTGAGACTGAAGCAAAAAAGTTTTTTAGTACCTCAGCCTTTTTCTCATCTATTGTTACCAGTTTACCAGTGTTGTTTATCAGAAGAGGCCTTCTTTGACATTCCTTTTGTGGTTAATATACCTGTAAAAGGCTTTCCTGTTGTTCACTTGCCAGGTTCAGTTCCAGCTTCATCCTGGCTTTCCTCACCCCATCCTTACACAACCAAGCTTCACCTCTATATTCTTCCCACGTCACCTGTCCTCGTTTCCACTGCGTGTGCATTTGCTCATTTCTCTTTACTTTGACCAGCAGTTCTCCACTCATCCATACCAGTTCTGTGTGTTAAGGAAGCCTCAATGCTCTAACAAATGGGGCCAGTCTCATGTGTAATGGTGTCGCATGGAGAACACGATAGATTTACTTATGTTTATTCTCCCTTTTTGAAAAGATCAGAGACTTTCATTCTATTCTTATCCAAACATTTTGGTGTCTTTCTAAAAAGCTCTAGCTATTGTTTTGAGAATTTCAGCTTTTGTGAGAATAAGACTATTTCTCCCCAGGTTTTAAGAGTTGGAGGAAACAGCTTGAAAGCTTAGGTTATGTATTTTGAAAATAAATTTCATTAATTGAAGGACTGCTCACTCTTACTGAGCAATGAACGCTTCAGTTCATTGTGACTTGTAAGTTCTCTTTTGCACTACACTGTGTTCAGTACACTTTTTATTCTGAGGCAGACTCTAAGTTTCCTTTTGAGCCAGAGGAATATTGCCACTTTAAAGCAGTCCTTTAGCACTCTCCAAACAAGATGCCATTATAAAGATGAGTGACAGATGGGAATATAGACACATCTATATCTCAATTCCTAATTTCCTGAACATTTTGAAAAAGCAGAGTAAGAAATAATTGGATATTAAGTAAAAGCTAAAGAGAATAAAATTTACTGTCAATAAAAATGCAAAAGTGTTTTAATACTCAATATAAATTGAAAAAGTGGAATTATTTTCCTTCAGAATACACAGTCTGTATAATTGGAAAAGCAAGGCATTGTCAAGACTGTGATGCTTCTAAACAGCTAGACAGTCATCAAATTAGTTTCAACGGTCTCTTCTGAGAAAAAAAAGATAAATAAAATACAATCTGCTTTAAAACACAGTTTGTGATTTAAAATTACAGTATTTAGAACCTAGGAAGTGAATGATTTTAAAACATAAGGCACACAGATGCTCTCATACATGTAGATTTTTTTTTTTTAACTCTTCCTGGTGTGGCTTTAGCTATTGCTGTTACTCTAAAGCAAAAGCAAAACAGAAAGGAAAATCTTTTAGCTGGCAGTAGTAGGAATTCCTCAAAGGGCAGAAAATAATAAAGACCCCGAAATTCAGAGCTCTGGCTAGAAGTTGGCACAACTTTTCATCTAATCTCTAATGTGGGAACAGCAACTACTAAATGATTACAAATCAAGGTTCTTAGCAAAGAATTTAAGATAAGCTTCTCACCTTCTGCCATATGTGTTTCAAGGTTTTGTGGGTTTGCCATCATTACAAGACATTTATTCATTTGGCCTTGTGTTCTTTATGATTTGGGAATTTATTTCCCCTTTGACGTATCCCAAAGGCAGCCAAGACCTCTCATAAAGTTTCTAGCAGAACTTGCCAGAACCCCACTGTGCAGCCTGTACCTGTCTTTCCCTGATTTTTTTAACTGATCTTCAGAAAAAGAACAAAAGACATTTCAAGACATTTCACAAAATCATCAGTAGCCCATTGTATTAATGTATTTAGGAATGTAAATACTCAGCACCTAATGTTTCCTGGTCTATATCTTATCAGACAAGAGTGTACTAAGGTCCTGAACTAGTGACATGGCACAGTGAATATGGAGACTTGATCTGAGGAAACAGCTCTGTTCCCGGGCCCTGGACTAATGGGGGTGGGAGTGTGCAGAAAGCAGTTCTCTCGTGGGGTGGAACAAGGGGCATTAAGAAGCAGATGCTCTCAGTCTCCAAGAGAAAGCTGCTATAATCAGCATACAGCATTCTCTCAGTCAATCCAAAGCTTTACAGGGGGAAAAAAAAAGCTCAACAAAAATCTTTTAGCTCAGTGTATAAATGTAAGAGGATTGTCAAACTGGATAGGCAGGAGTCTATCACACTAAAATTTATTATTCAAATGTAAGGACAGTTTTGTTTAGATTTTAATGAAAGCAAGAGAATTTTAACAAGAGAAGTTCTGTTCTTTCTCTTTTTCTCTCTCTTTCCACATTCAGCTCCTCTGCCCCTGCACCTGTTTCCAGTTTTGGCTTCTTGGCAATGATGCTTAAAAGAGGCATCAGCTGGCAGTGGAAACCTGTTAAAAGCTCCCCTGAAATGCAGCTTTGCGAATGCCAGCCATTTATTCACTGGTGCATGTCAGCTTAACAGAAGGTTTCTTTCCCTCTCCCTTCCCCACTCTCAGGTTTCAGTTCCACACAATAGTAAGGGGTCTGAGTCTTACCCTAGCTGTTTGATTATCCATTAAATGTGGTCACTGCTATCTGTTGATGTAATATTTTGATCCAAAGGATGTTGCATAGAATTTCAACTACAGCACTGTTTCTTCTTTGCAGACATAGCTGTTGCACCACAAGTTTTGTTTTATTTTATTGTTTTGTACTTTTAAACAGATGGTGGCATAGCTAAGCAGCTAGACCTTTGGAGTTTTTTTATTGCCTTTGTATCTTTCCTCTTCTGCTTTTCCAAGTCAGTAATGCTCCCCTGGAAAAAGAAATATAGGAGAAAATGAAGAAGGTGGCAAGTAGCTTAAGTATTCAACACAAGTGGGCTGTTTCCATGCTGCCTTAGAGGTCACAGTTCACTTGGATCTCCAGTGCCTCAGTGTAAATTCAGAGCTATTAACAACATGATATTCATTAGACTGAGTCCAGAATCTATGTATGATAGGATAAAAAATTGGCCCCAAAAGGACAGTTTTTAATTCACTGCATCACTTCATCAGAGTGAGAAAGTGCCATAGATGTGCAACAATTCCACAGCATATTTTCTTTGGAAATTTAAAACTTATGTTTAATGTATGTGTCTAAAGGTTCTTTCTAGGTCATTTGGGGAGACAAGGAATCTGATTTTCATAGTCTGAACTATTGAAGCTTCTCCCTGTACTCCATACTCTTTCTACAGATAGTTACAGGTGGGAAAGAGTTGTCTTAGTGCTCTTAGCATGTATAGGTTGAAAAATTAAATTTCAGTGCAGCATTTTGGCATGGAACAGGAACCAGAAGCCTATGGACCTTTTGATCTCATATTCTCCTTCAGTAAGACCTGAGCCTGTTCCAGTTTATCAAAAGATCTGTATCGACTTTCACCAAGATTGAACCAAGTCCTTCTGCAAAGAAGTTAGCAAGAGCAATGTACCTAACTTTTTGAATAAATAAAAGGGGTGTTGCAGAATAGCTACAATAAAACCATAAGGAATAAAAGCAGTGCTGGACAGGAAGTTGGGGAAGAAATAAACAGCTCAGCTGGTTAGCACCAGTGTGAGCAGTAGCCTGTTCTACTCAGTCAGACTATTATTTCTTTATTAAGCTATGAGAAAGTTTGAAAAACTACAATATGGGGAAGAAGAGCCACGTTATTAGTCAGAGGAAGAGTAAAGCAACACTGTAACACGTATATTATCCCCAGTTGTGTTTGAGAAATGGTGACTCTAAGACTGATGTCCAGAAACCAGATGTACTGGACTGGAGACGTATCTTTCTATGTTTTAACTCTGGATGCTAAATGTTCATGTGCCCACTGCAACAGTTTAAGAGATTTTCTCCCTATTTTATCTAAAAATCAGTTATTCAGCTAGAAGGTAATGACAGGGGTTGGGTTATAGGTTATATGAAGGTTCATGAGCAAAACAGCCAGCTTGCAGGCAGAGAAGCCACTGAGCTTTCTTAGTTATATTTACAGCTGAAAGAAACATGGTCCTTGAATCAATGCAAGTGCTCTCTGCTGCCCAGAGCAATAGTACTGAGTGATTTGATGGAAGTCATTCTCTGAAGGATCAATTGCCTCAAAGAAAAAAGAAAATTGAAAATCTCAAAAGAGAAGGCATGTATATGAAGCCTGATAGGGAATAGAAAAAAGAACAAGTTTAAATGGCTTTTATTATGAGGTGAAAAAAGTTTGAAGGTGTGAGTAAACAGCTACCTTCTTCTTGATGTCTTCTTATCCAGCAGGGGGAAAATGCATCTATCTTTTTTGTAAACAAGAAAGATATCTGGCTCTGTACTGCAGAACAACCTCCAATGACCTGATTTTTGGCCAAGTGCTTGGGCCACAAGAACAGAGAGGTAGAGTGAGATCATTAACTACATTTCTGCTTGAACTTTTGAATTTAAACCCAAATCCATGGTCCATTAATCCTAAGATTATGAAATGACTTGTGCAGAGGAGGCAGAAAACATACCAAACTACAAATGTTGGCAAACATCATATGATTCTTTAACCAAATAAGATGGAGGAGTAGGGCTCTAACACCATTTTCTCTTACATGTGTTTCAGAGATGTAGCTGACACAGAAAAGTGCAGCAGTAAGTATGACATACTCCTGGTTTTGAAAAGTTTATTTCATAAGATGAAGCAGATAGTTGTCTTGTTGACTCTGCAAAATAGGAATAGATTTCATAACAAAATATGGGCTTGGCTCAGGTTTGGCTTTGTACCAGAAGTGCTTGATCACATGTTTGATGTCCTAGATAGACCCCAGATAGAGTTTCGTGCAAACTCAGAGGCATCACAGAAAACCTAAAAAAAATTGACTAATATTATTCAGAAATCTTGTCTTTCTTCTATCTCAGGACAGCTTCAAATATGGAGTGGAAATGAGAGGCCTCTGAAATCTCTGTGAACAGATGACCAGAAATGAATTTCTGCAAATCCTATGTGGACCACATTTTCCAAATTCACAATATTTTGATCTCTTCTGATCATATCTACAGTAGGGTTTACACTGCTGACTACTTCTGATCTCACAGTGCAGGAATGGTTGATTGGCCCGTAAAGCCCACAGTTAGATTCAGATCTATCTGGAATATTTCTGGTGAGGTCAAGAAATCAAGCTCTTCAATAACAATTCTAACAGTAATACACCTTTCAATAGCAGTACAGGACATGCTTACAGGCTTTGATCTTTATACGATCACAATAACAAACTGCAGCAGTTCGGCTGCATCTGTGCTTTTTTTTCTTTTTTGTTTCCCTCCTCCCCCCACTTTTCTTTTTTAATTAAAGATACAGTATTATACACTGAAATTTTCTCCCTAAAATCACTGTCTGTACAATTAGGCTCATCTAAATCGCAGTCCAAAATAGCTGTAGTAACTATATGGCTGAAAATACAATCTTTCCTGTTTAGTGAGCAATCTAGATGCTTTTACTGCAGTAAAGTAGAGTACACCTGAAGGTAAAATTATCTTGGGTAGTAGAAAACATAACTTTTGTTAATGACAGTTAGCTTTAATGAAACTAAGTAGAATCCTTCTGGTAAAATTCCCTAGACTTGAAATGTCAAAAAGGAGGAAGCAGTCAGTCAAGGCTATGATAGGCTAAAGAAGGGAAAAAAAATAAATACAAATTTACCAATAAATTATAGAGACAACACAGACGCAATCCACAGAAAAATGCCATGGCAATGGAGTGTTATTATATATTCTCCTGATTTTAGTCTCATATTTTATATATGGGACATGAAGCATTATTTCACACGAAAACAAAAATCAGGCACATACATATTAATATACATGTATATGTACAAATTATTGGCAAAAGTTTTGAAAGACCTTAAAAAGTCTTTCAAAAGAACAATCTTATCACTTTAGTTACTGAAGCTATTGCTGCATTGGGTGAAGCATTTATCCAGGGCTTCCCATTTATTCACTTCAGTTAATATACAAAAATTATAAATCAAATTTATTGCCATGGATTTGAACGTAATGAAAAATTTGGAAGACATGTCGAATCTTTAATCCTCAAGTGTTACATTTGGTGGACAAAAAAGACAGAGGAGCTTGAGCCAGAGCTGTTTCCAGAATAACACTGAGTTCTCAAAATGCTTTGGAAGAGAGGGAATCTGTAATAACAGTTAACATTCCTAGGTAATAACAATTTGTAGCTGAAAGACAGTGTGCAAGAAGAGTGGCATTTAAAGGAATCACCATATATAGAATTAACCTTAATTTGTCACTGCTAAAAATCACTTGTTTCCATGCAGGTAGAAACTAAATATTTAGAAAAGACAATGAAGATTCAAATGTTCCCTTAGAAAAGCAGTATCAAGCTAAGACATTACTAAAACCTAAAATCAGATATTTAACACTACCATATTTTATAAAATTAAACATTGCTTGGAAAACAAAATTTTCACAAAGAATGAAAGATTTAATCAAGAAAGAATATTTAACAATTTTTTGATGCTCAATGAAGTTATTTGACCCTGAAGTACTATTTACATTTCAGTGAATATCTATAGAATCAGAGTTTCTTTCAATTTTTTTAATCAAAGTCTGACATAAATTACGACATTTCATCTAAAAACCTCTATGGTTTGAATTTATATGTTCTGTTATTCACTTCTTCTAAAATGGAAGGCAGGGTTAACTGGGCACTGCTAAACAGCTGGTAGATATCAGCCCAGAGGTGGTTATACTTCAGAACAGACTTAAAAGTAGAACATTATGGTTTCTCCAACTTTCATTTTTAAAATAGTGTTTTTAAGGAGTCTTATGAGAATATTCATATAATAGTGGATTTCCCTTACAGTGTCCTAGTTGGGTACCTTACATAGGTACTAAATTGCTCAGATAGTTTGGCAATAGGCACCACTAGTATTTGTAGTCGTTCAGAGCATGTAGATTAATCACATGCCAAATTTTCAAGCAAAACCACGTTGATTTAATTCCAAACACATTTATAGTATTTAATTTGCATGTGCATTCTGTCTACATTGATAACTGCCCCACATTTGCATAGTCTTTCATCTTGAAGAGCCTTGAAGCAATTTATACCTCCAGAACAAGTCAGTCTAAGGGGAACCATACAAACATCTCTCCATTTTCACATGCAGTCAAGGAGGGTGTCAGCCGTCTGCAGAACTTCGGTTTTCATCTCTGAGACTCTGAAGAACCCTGCATGCTAGATGTGATGGCCACACACGGGGAGGGCGTAGTGAGAACCCATATTCCTTTCCTGCACTATTTGCAGAGAATTAACAGCAGCTCCAGCTCCCTGGGGCTCCAGCTGCAGCCCTGCCCTAAGCTTTCCTGTATGTCCCTTTTCCACTTCCACTCAAGCTTTTGCACTTGAGTGGTCAACTGGAAAAGCAGACTAGACCACAAAGTCTTCTTCAAACTGCCACTAGTGTGGTGCAGTACATCCACCAACTGCACTCCTCTCAACATAGAGCGCTGGGGCCACCTAAAAAGAGATCAGACGATTTCTAGCCTCTCGTTCTTCTTGGGAAGAAACCTAGAGATATGAAAAGCGAGGCAAGCAGCTTTAAGTAGCTCCTTCCTACATCCCCTGCTTACATACCTGTTCAGGCTGGATGTTTTCAGTTTTCCAGATCAATGACTGTGACCCTTTAAAAACAACCCATGGTGTCTATATCTGGCTTTTTAAAAGCTTTCAGACTAAACAGTGTGTAATAGAGTCCTATGGCCTCTGTAAAACCTCATTTTGCACATGGCTGGGTTCACAAGGGCTTTTGCATTCCCTTTGGTTTTTCCTCCTCTGGGAAGTGCAAGAGGATGCAAAATACTAACATCATATGTGTCCATGCAGTATTTTAGAAGAAAAATATATCACCTTTTTTTGCTGGGTTCCCAGAATAATGTCCCTTTAATGGGTGTTTTATGCAGACTTCTGAATGATTACGTTTCTGTGTCAGACACAGACCATTCCAAATCTTACTCTTTTAAATTTAACTTTCAAGGACAGTTGAAAGTTCAGCTCAGTTCAGTTATAAACAAGCAATCCATCATTTTTTCATGTAACCAAAACAAACCAATGTTCGCTGACCAAGTGTTCCTTTAATCAAAATCTCTTTTTCTCTCTGAAAGTGGGTTGTCTTTTCTGTATTTATTACATATAGTTGAAAGACACTCTTTATTCAAAATCCTTTTTCATCTGAACACTTTAGAGAAGTTGAAGTCTGGTGTCTTGTTTGTGGTTGACATTTGGTGATGTGGCACTGTCCACTGAAGGAGGCCTCCTAAAAAAAATTAATTTTTATATATATATAAAAACATATACACAATCATAAACTGACATACAAGAAAACTACTTCTGTGACTTGTGGGAAAACATAGATTTGCAAGGAAGCAGAAATACAAGCAAAGACTGATACTACCACCATTAAAATTACTTGTCTCAATCTTTGCTGCTGTTTAACAGTTAAAATGCTGTTGGAGTACAATGATAACTACAGTATTTTGAAAGGAAAGGCAACAAGAGATATTGCTGATAAATAAGCAGGGAGTAATTTCCACCTAGTTACTCTCCTATAAGTTTGGAGTGACTCCCTTAACACGAATAGAGGCTTACAAAATATCAGATTGCAATGTGACTTAGGACTTGGTATTTTTAGCCCTTTTGATAAGATCCTAGAAATAATATCTACTTTGTTTATGCCAGAGAATGTTTCAAATTCTACCGATCTTGGTCTTCTTTTCCTTTCTTACCTGACCAATGACTATTACCACATAAAACCTCAATATCTTTCTCAGTTCACATTCCCAGCATTGGATGGATCATGCTACAGATATTTGCGCGCTCAGGAGGCCTGCCAGCTAGAGACCATCCCAATGTTTCCTCATCAAGAGGAGTACCCCTGTTCTTTGGGTGCTTTGCTTAGGGTAGATTTGGCAGGTCAAGGTGAGTCTCAGAAAACTGTAAATGGGAGAAGTAAACACAGTAGAGAGAGGCCAGCCCCAGGAAAAGAGAAAGGTAATTCCTCCAAGAATTCTCCTTTACTTCCCCTGCTTTCTTATCTCTGTTGGATTTCTTACCTTCAATTGCATGTAATCATTGTTAGCATATTGATTTTTCTCTTTCATACACTCCTTACAGCTGAAGTTTTGGGTTCAGAGGGAGAAGAGAAAAACACTCAACTTTATTCTCTGAATGTATAAAGCTGGATCAGAAATCAACTGACAACAAAAATAAAATTCCCACTGAATTTAGCCAGCTCTGGAAAGGTCAAAGTATGAGCTTTTGGACAGTCAGTTCACATTTGCCATCACGCCTAGGATCAGATACTCACTCTCTCATGGCTTTTTTAGAATTGTCTGTGTAGAACAGAGTTCAGCATGGGATGTCACTTCAACAGAGCACAATAGAGGACATTAAAATATCCACAGTCATCCTCTAGTGAAAAAAGTCCCTATGTGAGGCCCCTCAGGTTTCCAGCTGAAGAAATGAGGCATTACCCACTCAGTTTAGCTGGAACAGAGCACATGCAATCTCTTTCAGAGCTGTTCTTCTAAATGTTATTGACTCTAAGAATCCAAATGAACAGATGATCAATAGGGTGTATTTTATATTTAAAGTCATTTTTAATTATCCACAAAGTGCTTTTTCTATAAACATTGCCACAGACAATGCCACAGTAATTCAGTTTATCCAGAAGCAAAGCGATAGTCAGCCTTAGAAAGAAACAAAGACAAGGAAATAATATGGGACCTGAATAAGCCATTGCCTTTATAAATGTGGATAACCTTCCATGAAAATTACTGGTATCTGAGTAGAGAAGCTTGGCTTTTTTAGCTTTATCTCACAAACAGACTGTGCAACTCTTTACAAAGATGGAACTGATCATGAGAACAAACAAATTCCATTATATTTGAGTCATCCAAAGTCTAATTGTAGGCTCATTATCACTGTTACCTACAGGAAGTTCTCTCTTGCACCCTTCTCTAAATATAAGAACTCTATGCATGGAAAAAAAAGCAACTGGACAGGGGACAGTAAGGAGAACAGCAAAATACTCTTTTCCCCGGCAGGCTGGCAAATGCTCCTAACACCTGCTGCATCCAAGAATGAGAGAGTTTAAAGTCTGTGCCCTCTTTGGATCTCCATTTTTCCCTCCTCCTTCACTGCTTATACTGCAGGTTCCAGGTGTTTGCTAGCTTAATCTGTTTGAAGACAGTTTGAGAATTTAAACTATTTTTTTCTTATTTTCAAACATCTTAGTTGGTGGGAGCCTTCATCCTTCCAGTGACAAGACACACTTGCAAAGCAGGCAAACAAGTCTCTGAACAGCCACGCTTTGTCATATGCAGAAACAAAAACTCACCTATGCATTCTCTATACAAGTATTTTTAATTTTGTGTAATTTATTTGTATGTACATTGGACAGTGCTGTAGACAGGAAACAGCAATTTTAGATGTAGGGAAAAGATAATTTGAAAAATTATTGAAAGAGATTGTAAAGGGATAGGTGAGAAAGGATAAGGGCAAGAGAAGAGAGACAGCCTTGAAGGAGAAGGGTGATGTCCAGGAGAGATGGAGGCAAGAATAATATCTCTGCATGAAGCTGAGTTCTTCATTACAAGAAGCTGGAGAAATGCCATGGCATTCCAGATCAAGATATTTGTCTTGAGGACTCCTTGCTTATAAAGGTTTTCTTTTTTTTTTTCCTTTACTCCTGCCTCCCGTGTCTACCTCCATTGGCCCTTTCTTTAAACGAATAAGAGGGCACATAATGTTAATTTTCACCCTGTCCTGCAGGTTTCTCTAAAGGAAGGATTCCTCTAAGAAGTGGAATCTTACGTGAAGGCACCAATGCAAATATGTCTACTCTATTCAGATAGAAAGGAGTACTTTCAGTTTCTAGCTTTACATACCCCAACCTCATCTCTATGTCCTACGCCTGAGTTCTGACACTTCTAAAGTTATTTTATTTATGTTTCTATTAGACATCATGAAATGCAGGACACTCCATAGGTAAAATCAAAATAAAACTTATTTTCTCTCTCCTAAGGGCAGCTTGCTCAGGTTGTGCATTTTGTTTATGCACACCCTACTTCGCAATACACAAGCAATGCTGCTCAGCTAAGCTGAGTGACTATTGACTGGCCTTCTCTTCATTTCTCCCTCCTCCCTCTTATTCTGCATCCTCCTTTTTTTTCCCTTCTCCCTCCTCTTGCACGCTTGCCATAGGAAAGAAAATTAAAAAAGACAGGAAAAAAATAGAAAAAAAGAAAAGATGCCTTTGGGATTCCTTAAGTCAGTGTTGACAGGACTCCTTGTTTGTGGCGCAGGTGTGGTGTGCAGGAGACCTCCTCTGTATTGTCACCACAGCAACCTGCCTGTCTAATCTGCTGAATATAAAAAAGAAATAGACAGAGAAAAGCCATCCACCCCCTTCTATGCCATCCATGAGCCCAACAGAAGGATATCGTTTCCAAGCATTCCTCATAATTCCCCAGCCATTGCCCAGGCAACAGCCACGAGGAGCTGGCAGGCCCTGTGGAGAGAAAGCAGTCCCTGTCTGGAATTCATTCCACCACCAGCACCAAACATCTCCCTCCCCCACCTCATGTTTCTCCATTCTTTCCCCTGCACAGATGTTGCATACACATGCATACACACATATACTTGCACGTGTAGAGCTTAGATCCTTGTGGATCGCTCATACCTTCCCCCCTTTGTAGCAGATCAGACCAGGAGCACATGCATTTCATCACCCTTGACTTCGTGTGACCTCCTGTTTCCAGAATACACACTGTGAGAGGCCAAGAGAATATTTCAAAGCTGTCACTGCCTGAATATTTATTCTAAAATGACCCCATGTCCCTTCTACTGTGTCTGTTTTAATGATTCACTGTTGCCAATAACAAGGTAAATGTTAGATCTAACTTTGTAAAGTTCAGTGTCCCATAGGAAAAAAATCTAAGTTTTACTTTACATGGTATTGTTGAGCTCATATGGCTCAGCAGCCAGATACTATAGTGATAGATACTTCAGAAATGCTAGCTGGGAGTTCAACATAAGCATTTGGGAGAGGTTATAAAAAGAGGGGGATGGAAACCTTAAAGTTATTTAAATCTCTAGTCACCTTTCAGAAGGACTGTGCTGCTAGAAGTGTGTTTATTGTCTAGAGAAAGGACTAGCAAGAGAATTCTTCTTATCAAAGCTCGTGGTTTAAAAAGCAGTCCCTCGCAGTTTCAGTTATGACAGCTGTTTCTGGGATATGAAGAGGTTTTTCAGAGCTGTGGGCTCTCTATCCCCTGTATCCAGCAGTGAAAGCTCTCATTTGTCTTCCCACCATCATGTTGATGCAGCTGGGGTTGTCAATGCTTAC
>VZRE01016117.1:24013-87810 GCA_013396775.1 Cephalopterus ornatus | reverse complement strand
TTTCTTTTATATTTTCTGGTTTGCCAGAACCTCATGCAAGTTAAGTATGCTAAGTGTGGCTAGTCTCCTCCTTTCCAATAAGCTTTTCTCTTTCCATTTATAAATCTATGAAAACTTCTTTCATGCATTTATATGTGCTGGGGGTGTTAGTAAGCACTAACTGAGATTTGCATTTAATTCTGAAATACCTGTGAGAAATGTAATTATACAGTTACATCCTGATAGAATTTCTAGTGTCTTTACTAGAGTACATAGTTAATCCCAGCTCTTGTAATATACAGTGGAATTCTCTCTTAGGGGACTGACAAAATCAGTCCAACTGCAATCCTAAGAGCAAGATGTAATTCCTATAATGTCTAGGTTATCTGATTGAAAATGAATTTGTATTATAAACTTCCTTGTGTACAACACCAGGCTGTGATTAAGCAAGCACTTAAGCACCAGCTTAACTTAAAATTCTCTTGATTTTAATAAGATGTGTTTGTGTGGTGGACATGGGGGGCGTTGGTTTTTAGATTCCATGGAAGTCAGTGCCTGTGCCCTCTCTAGGCATTTCCTATAAACTGGGATTCAGGTGGTTGGGATTGTCAGATGCACTTTCTGTGTCCAGCTGCTTATCTGTGTGTGCCTCCATCCCTTTGCAATCCCTCCCATAAATTCTGCTCAAACTATTCTGCAGTATTGCTCAGAAGTTGTAGCTTATACAGCTAACTATAACAGTGTTTACAACCTTTCTTTGAGGCTTTTTAAAATTGTTTTTAAATGCTTTCATTTAAAGAAAAATAAGCCCTTTATTTCTGTAGACTAACCAGCCTTCAAATCTGAGGAGGGAATAATAAATTTTTCATTTCCATGGAGAATAGGGCAAGAAATATTATATTTAGCCTTAATTATACAGAATACTGAAGTTTGATAAGTTGGAAAAACCTCCAAACAGAGAGGACATTGAAGCAATTCATGAGATTGCTGAGAGTCATGGAGCTTAAGTTTGGGAAAATGTGTGTTAAGGGTGATGTAACAACATTAATCCTGCCTTGGGATAGACGATGATCTAGATAACCTCTGTAGATGCCTTTTAGCTCTGTGATTTGATGTTCTGCCCTGTGCAAGTATAAGCTTTTTTGTAGTGTAAATTATTGACTGACTTCTTTGCCCTGTGCAGGATGATCTCTCGTCTCTGGCTACATTTTGCTCTGGCTTACCTGTTTCTGTGTTTGCTGTTCTGCTGCTCTACCAGGGCATGCGGTGGAACCAGCTTTTTCCACCTTTGGTTTTTATTTGTGATACATCGTAGCCCAGGTTATTTATGTCTCTCCAGGACTGTTACAAACGTGATAAACCCTAATGCTGGTTTTCCTATTGCGTGTCTCCTTTGAAAAGTGGCACCTCTGTGTTTGGAAGTTGGATGCTGGAGACTGAATATTGGTCAAGGGTCTGACTTTAGGCACAAGACTTAATCAGGCTGATCTTGTCCTTTCACCCTGTTTTGCTCTGCACTTTATGCCTTTCTTGCTCAGATCAAAGTCCTGCAGCAGTTGTAACTCATTTTTGCTGCACTAATGCAGTAGTGCCACCTCCAGGGGATTAAAAATTACTATTCCAGACAAAAAAAAAAAAAAAAAACGTTAGAAATTNNAAAAAAAAAAAAAAAAAAAAAAGCTTGAGAATTTTTGTTCGTTTGTTTGTTTTTACATCATGGCACATTTTGATTCTTTCTGCTGATATTCTAGTGTTTGAACATTCAGGATTCAAGCTTTCTTCTGCAACTGCAAGATGCAGAATCAACCTTTTTTCTAGGAAAAACCATGATCTCATGCAGTCATGTGATCTCAGGAACTGGAACCCAGTGACATTCTCGACCTGGTAACATTGATCCTTGAAAGTGAAGGAAAAACCCGGCATTTTGGGAAGTACATAAAGCCAAAGTACTGTGACAAAGAAAATTCTATCCAAAATTATTTGATTTACAGACCTTGTCAAAGCAGCATTTGGATCTCTCCCAGAACAGTATGCTCTGAATTACTTAAAAGAATGAATTCCAGTACATAAAAGAGCAGAGTTCCTATGTCACAGACCTATATTCACCCTGAAGAAAAAAAATGAAAAGAACGTATTTGTGAGATATCGATGCCTCTGTAATATTCGGAGGAGTCACTGCTATTTTTAACTGGACCATACTCCTAGTTTTTTTTCATCAGCCCATCTTGAAGGCTTCCAGCTACTGTGTTCTGAGGCTGTTTCTTGAGAGCTAATTATTTGGCTTTTCATGTCTCTTCATTCCAATATGCCCTAGACCTTGTCTCCTTCTTAAATTTACATTTTTTTATGCTGCATTTGATCCAGTTTTTGAATTTTCCTTGTATAAACAATTGCTTTTTACTAGAAAGTGATTTTTATTGTTTTAAGGAGAAAAATTGCATCATTCAAAATTACATATGGTGACATGATGGGCTTTTATAAATCAAAGATATTAAAGAATGTCTTAGTTCTCCTTTTTAAACATTATTTTTCACCTGCACTGATTTCCCATAGTGTGTGGGTACCCTACTGAAGCTCAAGGGGCAGATCCTCTCTGGCAAATCCCACTCCACTGCCAGTTCTGAGGTACCTAGTTCTGTGAGCTCTTCTTTCTCCTAAGATCCTGCATTTGTCCATGAATTACAGAGGTGACCAGGATTTCCAGCTTTTTAGCGCTGCCATCTTAGCTGTGTGATTAAGACATCGTAGAGGTTCATTATCCTCTTTTGCCCCCATTTATGTACAAAGAACTGAACTTCTTAACACCAGGAGACAGCCACAGTTCCACCAAGCAGAGCACTCACAGTAAAAAGGATGTTCCAGCTTTTTTACCTTCAAAGGTACCAGTGTCCCTAAAAACATCAATTTTTCTGCACCTGCATGTTTTCTTTTCTCTGGTCTCCAGCTGGGTAGGTGAGTGGGGAGATCCTTGCGGTGTTTGTGCAACTAGGAATTGTTGGCTGAAAACGTCACCAGGACACTGCTTGTGCTGTGTTCAGGGGAAGAGAAGTTGCTGCTGAATGTAATTTTAGAACAAGAATTATCTTATCAAGGATTGCATCAGAAATGTCCTGAACCCGTAAGTCAAATCTTCATGATTTTTTTGTGTGATCCTTGGGCTGCATCAGCATGATTACTTTGTTTATGGCTCTTTTTTACATATGAAGGAAGCTTAGGTTCACTGTTCGTTTGTGATTTTCCTTTTTAAGTTCTATACTTTCATTTATCTTGCAGTCTGGAGTCTTTTTTGCCTGAGTAGACAGGTTTCTTTATCCCCACCTTTAAATGACATAACGTCATCTCCTTGCAAGTTATTCAGTGTGTTCATGTAGCCAGAAACATAGATTTTTTTTGTTCAAACTTCTGCCACGGCGAAGAATTTTTAAATATACATTCCTAGTGTATGACCTCTTTGGCTGTATGGTGATTATTAATATTACAGAAGCAGCTAAGAGGAAATTACATCAGTAGATAGGATGAACTGTGCAATAGCAGAAGCTTTATTCACACTGAATACACTATTCATTTGCACAGAAAGATCATTTCTCAATTCAAAGAGGGATATTCTAATTTAAGGTCTAACTTCAGCCATATGTCAAAATCTCTACAGAAACAAAGCTTACCACTGTGCAGTGATCCTGTAAGAAACACATTCCCCTTTGTGGATGGGCAAATGGTAGGTGCATCAAACCCTTGGAGCTCTCGTTTTTCCTGACAAGCACTCTTCCTATATCAGAACATATTTCAGTTTAGTCCATTTGCTAATTTAATGTAAAGTCACCTGAAATAGGTGTAAAATAGAGGAAATGAAATAGTTAGTTGTCTTCAGATTAACTCCCCCCTAAACCTAGGCTGGGGTTTTTATTACTCATTTAATCTTATTAGAAGTTGCTTTTCCATTACACTGAAGAAGTAAAATTTCAGAATACGCTTCTATGAAACAAAATCACATGTAGAAATTGAATTGAGCATTGGTGATAATGACAGATATCCCAGGCGTAGAAGGTTATAAGGAGTTCTCTGCTCAGATGCACAGGAAAAAGCAGGAAGCAGTGGCGTGGCTCTCCCGATCAATCTTAGTGAAATGTCATTGGAGAGATAACGGGAAAACATTCTGTATTTTGTGCAATACCTGCTAGTCTGGGGCCTCAGATCATTGAAAGCAGGGAGGGAAATCCTGAAAAAATTACTGAGCTTTTTGCCAGACCCTATCAAGAAGAGACAGTAACCCCCATCCGCAGATTGCTCAGCACAGCCCCCCACCTGTGCCTGCACACGATAGGATTCCGTGGTTTCATTTATATTTAAAACCACAGGCTGTCTGCCTTTGGTCACCATGTTCACCTCTATTAATATAAATCAGAACTTAACAATGGAAGGCCCTGAATAAGTGTGCAGTGAGGATGACAGGCTTTTATAGTCATGTATCTCCACTTGGGCCGTGTCACACCACCGTCATCGCTGTTCCTGCAGGTCAGAGCAAGGTCTTTTTCCTGGCCATGTATTAACCGTAAGCCTTAGTGGAATGAAATGCTGGAAAGGGAGTTGTAGCAAAATAATGCTTTCACCTTGAAGCCATGTGGGGTTTGCAGAAAACCTGCCTTCTGACACGGTTGACTTCCTAACACTGTTGGTACACCCAGGTGAATATCTCATGTTTTTTATCTTAATTCTCTGATAAACACTTTGGAGTTCCTCCAGATTGATTTGCTTTTTCTTGGAAGTTTTTTCTAGTGATGTATATACTTTTAATTTTACCACGTAAGCAAAGGTAGAAGAGGATTGAGAACGATTAGCTTGAGAGGGTAGTTTGTTTTCTAAGCCCTTAATTCTTATATTCAAACCAAGGAGTCAGGGAAGAATGGCAGAACTGGTGCAAACTCACAATCTGTTGAAATGACAAATTAATTGAAACCAGGAAGATTTTGATGTAGGTAGAGTGAGGAATGAGGAGTGGATTTGTTTTGTTTGAAGGGCTGCTGGTTTTTGTTGGCATTTGTTGCTCTTTGGGTGTGTGTTTTTATTTATTTATTTTTGCCTAACCATTTGTTAGCCTGCAGCTACTTGCCAGTATTTAGGAAGAACAAAGTCTGCTCAAATCACTGGTTATATTGCAGATAGATTTGGCCCAGTATGTTTGCCTTGTCATATGACTGCAGTGTTGACATGGTTATTGGTGTGTCTTCCTCCCCAGAATTACATAGAACATTTTTTGTGTCCAAGGAGAGGAGAATTTGGCAAGGAGTCCAAGAAGCATCTGCCTCTTTGCTGTTGTTCTTTCTTCTCTCTCTCTCTCTGTTACTGTGAGTAGGGTAGTCTCATGAACAGCTCTAAATTTAGCTGCTAATTTTCATCTTAGGAGTATGTTCTGCTTAGATTTTAGCTAGGAGGGATACCTGGGTGAGGTGAGAGTCCTAGGTTTGTACCTACTGAGTTGCATCCCCTGGGGGAATATCCCCCTGTAGTTTTTGTAAGGTCCCCAGATTTACCCAGATGATAAAGCCCCAGCGAGGTCCTGGTCTGACTCGTTTGTCAACAGTTGAAAAACTGACTTGTTTAGAATAGGACTTAATTCTTTACAGCCCTTTGAAAGGGACAGTGAAAAAGGCAGTATAAAGGACCTGAAAAATTATATGCCATGATGGTCTCTTTACATGTAGATGAGTAGGGAAGAGAGTTTTTCCAGGGAATACCAATATTTCTTTATATAGTTGATTGGAATGCAATAATGAAGCTCCAAATTTTTGGTCACTGGTCAAATATTACTTCTTGCAGTTAAGAGACTTTTGAACTGGACAGAAATGGGGAGAATGGCATTCTGTTGGAGCAAAAATATCTTCCCTTACATTTGATATCTGCCTAATATAACCTGGATTTGCGTCCTTGTATGCCTAGCTGAGAGGTTAATTTTTTTGCATCATATTTGACATTTGCCCGTAGCGGGAAGGTATGAGAGCAGATTCCACAAAGCAAACTCTGAAATCCGAAAAGGAGATATCATACCTATTGTGTGATTCCACCAGCAAAGTGCTGAGCTTCCTTCATATCGAAGTATTTAAACAAGAATATTATATGTTGCATGTATATATACATTATATATATTTGTAAGACTGATGGTAGTATAATCAGAGTGAAGTGGCACCTGTATTACTGATGCTGCCTTCCATACATTCACTGAAGTTTATCCTTTCTACTCAAATCAATTTCTGTGTGAGGTAACAATGAGAACATTTACAAAATATGTAGAATATCAACAATATGAATTCTCAAAAACTATGTTTTCAGGATCACAAAGGTAAAGACTTGGAGTCAGATGTTAAACAAAATTGGTGTAGTGCCTAGGTTTCCGGGGAGCAGCTCCAATTCGCATCAGACAAAGATTTCTCCCTATTTCATTGAAACAGTAATTTTCATGCAAAACACACCAGACATCACAGGATTCCAGTAGTTCCGGCCCGTTTGTCTGCTGCTGCTAGGAAGTTGTTTACTCTTTTGTATCACTCTCTGCTGACGTCTGCTCACTGAACAATGTCATCAAATTTCCTGTTTTTTGGCTTGTGGAAAAGTAGCTCCCCCACCTTATGTTAAAGCTTTGCTGTGTGGAGATCCGTGGAGCCGGATGCACCCAGCAGGCAGGATGTGAGGTTAAATGCAGCATAGCTAAATAAATAAAGTAGGTGTTCAGTTGTGAACTAGAGCTGCCTACTTGCCAGGGGGGGATAAAGCTGACAGTTCAAACACTGAGAAGTGATAAAATATTTGTTTCAGGTTGTGGGTTTGTTTTTTTTTTGAAATGGCTTTTGGATTTTTTTTCCATGAGTGTGTTTTCTTGCAGAATTATGTTAGTAGCTTCCTGAAGCAGCCTGAAATGGTTTATAGTGTGGTGCTGTGTGATATGTGTGTGTGAAAACACCTCTGTCCAGGTATTGCACAACACTTTGCAAGCTGTTGACTGTGCAGCTGCTGGTGCTGTAATTCTGTGGGCAGAGGAACTGTCAGCAATGTGTTCATCAATAGCTCCTCTGCGAGCTGGCGCAGCAGTCTGGTGCTGAGGTTAGAGGTACTGACACTCTGCCAGGGGGCTGATCCCCTGACATTTTTGGTTTGCTTGTTTTCTGGCCAGTGCCGCAGGATTACTAACTTCCACTTGGACAAGAAGCAGTGATGAGCAGAGCAGACCTTACTTCAACACTTCTTCCAAACAAAGCTCGGGGCAGCTTTCATTGATAATAATATTGTTGTGTTAGCCTCCTGTCATCCATAGCAAGAGGGAAGACCTATTGGAAAAAAAACTCATCCAAGCTTTGTAAGAATAGGGCCCACTCTGTGTCTTGTGGTACCTGAGTCTTGTGCTTCCCTTTCTTCTGTAGGTCTGTCATGCTCCAAGTGGTTCCCCCAAGCTTAGTGTTACACTGTCTCCAAAACCCATTTTTCCTTTCTCCAGGGAGCTTGTATATTTGAGCATTTGGTCACTTCATGAAAGCAGTTCTCATAAGGAATCTCCAAGGTCCTTTATTCAACAGACCAAAACACCAAACACCAGAAAAAAGAAAAAACCTCACAACTTGGAGCATTTGGAGTTGCCCTGCGGAGCACTGAAAAAGCCCAAGAGCATCTGGTGACAGAACTACAGTGTGCTGGAGTGGAATATAGGAACCATTCCACCATTGCAGAGGTTGAATTTGTCATTATTTTTTAAAGGCTTTTATTAAACTACAGCCAGAACATTTTGCCTAGTGCCTTTCCCTATTAAATTCAGTTTTGTTGCACTGTCTCCGCGATGCTTTCAGTAACTGGAAATAGTCTGTGTGAAGTACTGAGTGTGGAGCGTGTGGGCTGTCACCTCATTGAAATGCTGAGTTCTTGTCATCTTTTCTGACATCTTCGTGCTTGGATCTCTGCAGAAACAAAAATGCTGTTTCCCTCATAATATCTTCCATTATGATCAGAAAGGAATATAGCGAGTTCACTTGCAATACAGTTCCTGTTCTTGCAGCATCCTGCGTGCATCCCTAATGGGGCCCACAGTCAGGATACAGAGAAATGAACTGGATGCAGTACCCAGCCATGGGTACCTGTGTGAGTCTGCTTTACATCTCCAGGTGTTTGGTTGCATTTCGAATGGGTTTGTCTCAATAAAATCATACCAATCCCTAAACGCGAACATTTTCCAAGACAGGCTGCCAACTTGGGTAAGATGCGGTCAGCTTGCACTTCAGTCAGTTAAACCCTTGCAGTGAAAAACCTTGCACTCTGCACAAGTGAAAATAAAAAGTTGTTCTAGTCCCTGGTGTAGACCTGCCCGTAGCACAGGACCCACATCAGTCACCTTCCGATTTGGAACAAGCCCTGTCTGTGCTGAGGGAGGCTCAGGAAAGAAGCAGGAAAGGAGACGGCTGCAGACAATGAGTTCAGTGCCTAGGCAAAGGTAACACTTCATCCAAACAATTGGCAGGGGCTTCTATCTCTTTGTTTCTCCCCTGCCCTTCTTCCTCTCTGTGCATTCCCTGTTCCCTCCTCTACATATTTTCTGAAGTTCATCCTGTATCTTTGTGCCTTCCCATCAGATAACAGTGGTGGTGTTAGATTCTTTTGACCTCTGCCCCCCGCTCCATTACTATTCTGTTTGCAGAACTGTCCTCTTAAATTTCTCCTGTGCTCTTTTCCATTACCCTTCAAAGCTTCTGCTGAAGTTTGAACCACTAATGGTGTTACAGCCAACAAAAATAACCCTCAAGGTTACATTTCCTCCATGGCAAGGCTGGATTAAACTCACGATTGCTTGTGTGGACTGTAAGGCTGGATAGAATTCTGCATCATTGAGGAGAGGGTAGCAAGGGAGCAGCTCTGCCACCCAACCTGCTCTGCAGAGCTCTGCACATGTGGACTGACGGCTCCCCAGGAGCCCCAGTACAGTGTATTCTTTATCTTCAGTGGAAGAGGAGAGCTCAATAAATTGTGTCTCCAGGGCATCTTAGTACCAACCTCCTTTCTGGGGCTCTTGACAGGGGCTGAGCCAAAGGGCTCAAAATCTGAGGTGTCTGCCTCCTGCTCCTGGTTAAATTTATTCATAAGTTGCCCTGATGGAGATTTATAAGTACAGGTGTAAGCTAAAACTCCTGAAAAGATGTCATTCATTTTTTTTCTAACAAATAAATTCCAGATGTTTGCCTCTGACTCCTGGAGCACTGATATGATCAGCTTGAGGCTCCAGTTGTTCAGTCTCGTGTTAGATGACAGAATAGAGAGGGAAATGAATGCTCACCATTGCCAGTGGCTCACAGTCAAAGGGACATAAGTTTTTCCAACCAGATGAAAAACTGAGAGAATTCCAGATGAGATTGTGAAAGTTGTATTGAGAAAACAACCGGCAGGCACTGCAGTGATGGAGCAGTAATAACTAGATTTAAAAGAAAATAATAATAATCTTGTCTGACAGGAATACTGCAAGTAATGGAACATTTCAGGAAGAAAAATATGCTATCTTGTATTGCAAAAAATAGGTCTGTACTTATCAGAAGGTGTTTCTTGCTGCAAACTCTGTGAAAAGCTTCTTATGTGGGAAACATTGATTTGCATAGTGCTGCTTGCAAAGGCTGTAACTAAATTCTCAAAGTCAAACTTGGGGGAAGAACTGTTTTTTTCTTGACTGACAGAGCCAACAGATTATTCTCAGTCAAAAAAAATAGCAAGGCAGTCCAGTGGTAGTCCTGGTAATTCTACATGCTCTATATGCCATGCACACTGAAAAAAAAAATAGAAAAGGATAAAAATACTGAGGAGAATTGCAAAGCAAAATCATCAGTTGAGCTATTAAGTTGACATAAACACTGTGAAGTTCAGTCTTTAAACTTGGTCTGAAGTAGAAATGTAATATGTGCAGTGTGAGTTGTGACACCCATAGTTTCATGTTTACAGTGTCAGCAAAATATTTTTCCCAACATGGGCATGTTTCTCTTGTAAAAAATTCAAATCAGTCTTAAATGTTGTAAGTATTAGTTTATGGTACAAACCAGCCGTGCTTTACTTCCTTCCCAAAGAGTACATGAGTAGCAATGGCAGGATTGTGTTAGTAAAGAAAAAAGAAGAGGTGTGAGGCTGGAATAACGCCCACACTTGTTTGGCAATGTCTTTGTTCCATTTGTCTGACAAAGGAACTCCCCGGTGATCAGTCACTCAGCATTCAGGGCCAGCTGCTCAGAGAGGGAAGGGCACAGAGAGCTGTGGTGGACCTTAGTTTGTACAAGTGTCCTCTTTAGCTTTAATTGCTCGTGGAACTTGGAGGAGGAGGTGTGCAAGGACACAGAATCTGTGCAGCGAACGCACCAGATAATCTCTTCCACTAGCAGGAAGCTGTCAGCTGTGTCACAAAACCACGGCAAATCTTGCTTGCTTCATCTGGAAAGTATTTCTGGGTACAGCCTCATACTGCGGCCTGCAAATTTTGTTACTCTGTTTTGTGGGGAACATACTGTGAGTAATTTATGTCTAATGCAGTAGTGGTTTGATGCCACCTCTAATGTGTTCCTGCTGTTTCACATAAGGGTTTCTTTGTTGGAATATATTTGAATGTTCTTAGCAAAATTAGATTACAGAATATAACTGGATTAAATTATGCATCTTGTAGTGTATTCTGAAGTCATCCAGAGTACGACACATTGGTTCAAATTAAGCAGTGAAGAAAACAATTAGAACTTTGCTGTTCCATGGTAGGTCCTTAGACTGTACATGTTAGTGGCTCATAGAGCCATAGTCAAAATATGTTCCTGCTGCAACCTAGGACTAAAATTGTAAAGTTCAACATTGAGCAGTAAAGCATTTGTTTAATCTTTGGAGGATAAGGACAAAAGAGATGCAGAAAAATCTGCTAACCACACAAATATGAATGTGGTAAGAACATTTCTCCTGGCTTAAACGAACGTGCAGACACATAAAACAAGTCCAATAAAACTTCCCATGATTGAAAAAAGTTCCCCTAATCAAGGACACTGTTCTCTCCTGCATCCATAGTAGGTAATTACAACCTTACGGTCAAAACTGATAGAGGAAGAAAAAGAAATCAGGTGATCTGTCCGAGTAATAAACTTTTCAAGTGTTTGATCTGTGTCATTTTTCAGTGAGTTCATAGGTTTACTTTTATTTTTTAATTCTCAAAGTAACCTGCGGTTTTACTGTAGCTTTATTTGAACTGTTAATAACAGGAGTCTGGATTTTCCTTTCTGTCACTTACATCAGACATTAGATTTTATACTAAAAATCCATGATATCTAGTTTATTTGTAATGTATGTGTTGTATTTACTGCTTCACACAGGCTATCTCTCCCATTAAACAGGTTTATAGAAGAGCAGTATAGTTTTTACACAAGGCAATAGTTTTGTTTTATTCCAGTACTACAAATTTCCATCTAAGTTTTGGTTTTGTGTCCTAGAAGTCTGGCTGAGCTCAGAGTTGGGCCATGAAACTACACTAAATTGGATATTTCATTAATAGAATTTCTCTGTTTGCTTTGGACGTTCTTCTAGTATTTCATTGCTTGGGGGGAAAAAGCAAAAGAAAATAAATGAGTACAGTTGGTTTTTTTACTCAGCTTTGCTGGAGATACAGAGGAGTTTCTCTTTTGCATGTTCCAGGCGGGTCTGAGGAGCTCTGAGTCCCCACAGTTTGGTTGTGCAGATACAGCGTCCATCCTCCCCAAGGGAGGACACCGAGGCTTGCAAATTAACATTTCCTGCTAAAATTTCTGGTAAGAGCTCCCTGCCAGAGCTATCAGCAGCCTGGATCACTGTCTGGGAAGAAATACTTGTGCAGGGGAGGAAGAAGGAAATGGTGACTGTGAACTTATTAATGGTGTCGCCAGACAGGACTTTAGTGTCTATTTTCTCTTGTTTGTTCTTTGGCATAAAGCTTTTGCGCTTGCAGCAGAAGGCTCAGGCCCACTGCATCCTTTCTTAGAAAAATCATCAGAGCGAGAAACATATTTTGGATAGTTGCAAAACAGACTAAATGAGCTTCCACCTTGTTAGATGCCAGAATTTGTAACTTGAGGGAGATTAATTTTGGATAGATACCAGTTTTCCTTGCAGCTAATCATGGGTATTTTTTGCATAGATTGACACTATTTCGTTATATAATGGCTAGGTGGAGCCTCTTTCTTTCATGTTGCTCCTTCTAGTCCATCACTGTGATCCATGTGCAATGAGGATGTCGCTGCCTGACTGAATGGTGCCACTTGGAGCTAAATGTCATGTGGCAGAACAGCCACCGGTAGAACAATTGTGCCACTCACGGCTGCAATACCAGACCTTTTTACCTGAGCCAGATAGATTTAGGTGTCAATAAAATTGTGCAGAAAGTGGGAGGTACCTGGTGATCCTAATATTTGAGGAGTTGTTTTGCTGTGCTAGTGTCGACTCTGCTCACATTTTGCAGTCCTTGCTGGGAGAAGCAGAGAACCTGCTCATCTCAAAGGTCATACACAGTGCTGGTGTTCAGACAGCCCTTATGGAAAGGTCCACTCAGGGGTCTCAGGACTTGTAGCCTGACGGGTCTTAATAAAGCTTCTGACAAAAAATTTTGTGACGTCCTGCCCACATTAAAGGGAAGACAAGCATCATTTTAAAATATGTGTTCAAATGACACATGAAAAGTCTACATCTGCTTAACTAAATGCACATTTTAACCACTGCTGGCTGAGTGCTCAGAAGTGTTCATGGTTTTATACAGCAGTTAGCCATCTATGCAGTTTGCAGGTGAATGCACGTGTTTACATTATAGATTTATTCAGTGGTTTTGCATGTTACCCACCCTGCATGTTACAGATCTTTCCTTCAAATTTTGTAACTGCAGCAAGACCCTGTAACAGTTTCACTGACATCATAAAATTATCTGATGGGAGTATCTCTAGTTGATGTCTCTCTTTCCTGGAAATCTCAAGGTTGAATAATTTATATAAGGCTATTCCACATCTATAGATTATTACCTGTATGATTGTGGCCCTTGTACTTTATTTGAGAAATGCAAACATGGTACCTGGAGAGAGTATATTTGGACAGTATCGATGTCAATGAACTTCACTGTGGGCAGGATTTCATCTCAAGTGGATATTTGATACCCAGCTGAATTTGTTTCCCAGTTAAGTACAACAATATTTGAGTGCTTTGTGGGCTTCCTTGATTTGATGATGGGTTGTTTATTAAAGAGCTGCCTTGTGGGAGACTGCTCTGCTGAGACCTCGGTTGCCACGGCTTTAGTCCTGTGAAACTTTACTAGGAGGTGGTAACGTATTGGTTGCTTGTGCATTTCTAGGGAGAAAATTGTGCTCTGTAATAATTCATTTTATACCAACGGTGTCTTCTTTGGCATATCCAGTAGTTCTTTTGTAAAGGAAATGCTTCTCATAGGCAGAATGTGTAGACATTGCTTTGTATCAAAGATAATGGTATAATTACACGATTTTATTTTCATTTAAATTAAAGAAGTGGAGTGTGCCTACCACAAATCCAGATAGAGCAAAATTCTGTTTACAAGAGAACTAGAATGAAAAATTGCTTTATTGCATCAAGTTCTACTTAATTGCAGTTCTGATTATGATGAAAATCCCACTTTATTAAAGACATGAAGAGTTTAGGGATATTGGCATAACTGTAAAAAGGTTCTATTCTACTCAAGGAAAAAAAAAGAGTGATCCCGTCTACCAAGTGTGTAATATTTAACGAGCCCTGTGGGCTGGCAGAAGCACTGAGTGTTACTGAACCAGAGTCAAGCAGAAAGCCAGTGTCACGTTTCAAACTACCCTGTAGGTCCTCAGAAATGAAGAGGCATCTATATTAGAAGAAGCCAATCACTCATCCCCTCAGCCAATGGAGTTCCTAGTAGTCAAAAAAAAAAGGGATCCCCAGGACTCTTTAATCCATTTGCCTGTTTTCCTCCTTATGATAAAACCTGGTGGATTGGCTATTGCTGGGAACAAGGAAAATTAATGCTAAACCTTAGACTGAAAAAAGGATGCACTACTGTGAATTTCCTCATGTATTTTAAAAAGATGCCTTGAATATGCCTACAGTCTCAAGTCTTCATGTGTTGGAGACGAAGTTCTCTATTTAGAAAAGGTTTGTCTGCCAAGAACTTCTCTTTTGGTTTTCCCAAATATCATCAGACAGTTACAGTCAGCCTGAGAAACATGTATTCGATAGAAAAAAAATACGGATATGTTTATTTTCAGTATGGAACATTTCTCCTTCACTGTACTGGCTGCTGCCCCTCTGACTTCACATTTATTCTACCTGCAAAATTACATCTGAGGCAGCACCTTTGCTGTTGCTCAGAGCAGCTCCTAGGCAGGGCCCTGGATGGAGCACAAGTGAGTTTGTGCATCCCTAAGGTGGGCAGAGCACACCTTTTGGACCACAGCAGGTTCACAGACACCTGAGTAATCCGTGTGAAGGTGTGGGGCGTGGCAGATGGCTGGGAGAATGGGGAAGAAGGAGGAGAAGGGGACACCTCCATACTGTCACCATCCAGTCTTGGAGAACTAAACTGGCACATCCAGGATGCCAACTTATACAAAGGCTGGAGATTTGTAAGATAAAGCAGCAATCACAGGAGCTCCTGTGCAGTTCTCAGCAGCTCAGGAGGGGTGATCTCAGCTTGCTGCCTGCCCAGCTGTGGTCTGACAGCAGTTTGCTGCAGGCCCTTTGACATTGCTTGGGAAATGTCTCCTTTTATGATAACGGATGGCAGCAGGTAGAAAAAATTACTATGATCGCTAAAGCCTGAACTGTGTCTAGGCAAGCAATAGGTTATTAATGACCGTAGAAAAAGCCAGTTTGTTCCTTTACAAATGGAGGTTTAGGACAAAATAGAGATCTTCTAGGAAGTTTATCAGATCCACTGACTGGTTTATGCTATTTTTGGGCTGTACTCTCTTGCTTTGCTTGATCTGTTTGTGACGATTGCTGTTTTGATAGATCCAAGCCATGAGAAGTTTGTCTGACATAAAGAAAGTAATTGAAAAACTTCCTGATAGACTGGAACTTCCTTTTAGTCAGCTGAGTCTGTTCAGATCCAGATGGTTCAAAGAAAACTGTCACTGAAATTCATACACATAAGGAAAAAAACCAAAACCTGATAATGATAGAGTTCTGTTGTATTCAGATGCATCTGTAATCATCTCTAAAATAAAACTAGCAAGTGGTATCCACCAGGAAGAAGAGAACTAGCTGATAGATATGAAACAGATTAGCACTTACTACTACACTCCAGGATCTTGCAGAATCACAAGAGAACAAGCAGTTTTAATAATATTAAACAATAGAACTACTGTGCCATATTTAAGTCTCCCAGAGTGCTGTGCAGCTGAACTGTTAAAATACAGGCAGGAAGAATTTCCCTCAGGGCCAGAAGAATGTAATATTTGTACTAAAGCATGTGCTGAAGTTGGGGGGACGGAAAGTTAGCCAGAGCCTGCCTGCAAAATTAATACACCTGAGGCTGCAGCAGGCAAGTGAGAAGTTCCTTTTCCGTTAGACAAAGATGTTGGTAAAGCCAAAGGTTGTATTTATTTGTTTGGAGTTACGCAAACCCCAACATATTTAATGCTCCGATTTTAAATGTGTCTTGGCTGATGACTTGCAAAACTTAAAGACCAATTTCTTCCCTGACTTGGCTAGCCTTGGCATCTGGGCAAAAAGTTATTTCTGCCAGCAGATGAGAGAGGACAGCACACTGAAACTTTTATATCAATGACGGCGTATGAGGAGTGAGTTGGTCCCCAGAGCTCTCCTAGCCAATGGGGTAACCAGGCTTGTGTCAGCTGGGGGGAAAAGGGGAGAGGAAATAGGTCTCTCAGCCTTCTGGGAATTGCTAGGCACATTGTTTTTATGTGGCTGCCATTAAAGGATTTTGTGAGATAGAATGTGGCTGGTCCTGATTGCCAAGGGGGAAGAAGAGCAGTTTCGGAGTTATTGGAGTACAAGGGAAGATCTGCTTAAACTCGGAGTTGTAATATCCACACAGATGTGCTGTTCAGCTGCCCATGAGGTACCATCTCACAGAGGCAATCACAGCCCTTATTTGCACATAACCCCAGAACACCAAGGATGCCTGACTTTGGAGGACATTTGCTCTGAAGTGCAGGGTATTCCATCTGACCCTTGAATTAGGTGGTAGTGCCTTAAAGATGACCACTTTTTTTAATCTGAAACAATTCAATTTCTGCATATTGCACATTCTGTTCCTGTTTGAACAGCTGAAAATGTTCATAGTACTATTTTTTTTTAAATGTTGATAAAGGCATCCATTTCTGCAATCTATGTATAGCAAACCGTTATTATAGGGTTTAAAAAACTCTTCTAAAGTACAAGCCAGATCATTTAAGCTGCTGTTTTTCTCTTAGTGCAGGATGTAACTACAGATGCATCACAGCATGCCCTCACCACTCAGAAATATTTGGCTATAGTGAGCAGCCCAGGGATTCCACATGGGGAGACCTCTCAGCCTCCAAAGTTCTGTGCATATTTGGCCTGAATGGAAAAGTTCTTGCAAAAACTTTCAGTGAGAAAGTGGGGACCTTAATGAAGACTCCAGTGAACCATCTCAAATCTTAAGATTGTGAAGACTTAGGGCATTTTAAATTCTGTGCTAGTTGGTCATAATAACTTTAGGCAAAATGATGGCCATGAGGCACAGATCAATGTTAAGGTTATTCACATTTTCAGGGTTGTTGTAGAGTGTGTATAATTCACATTTTTTCTCCTCTAAACAGAGGACTAGATGAAATTTCAAGCGCTGTGTACTTTTGCATAGGATACAGGTCTAAAAGGGATCTCTGAATTAGGAAGATGCTGCAGGAAATATAACCTGCTGGATTTGAATGGCTTTTGATATGAGGACTGGTTTCTATTCAAATTTGTTCTCTTTGGACCGACAGTCAGTGTGGATTCACGAGTAAATGGCTTTCTTTTTCTGACTCGTCTGTGATACATTCTGTCCCTGTTGGGTGTGCGGTTCAGTGAGAGTGAGGACTCTTGTGGAAGTACACAGTGTGAGATTTGGAGAGTCACTTTGCTGGACTTGTGTCTGCTTACCTTAGAAACCTAAAGTAATGCTATGGTTACCAAGATGTGATATAACTTGTGTTTGAATTATCAGCAACATCATTTTGAATTTCAGAAATAAGTCTTTTTCCAGGTACCACCCATTGTCCAATGGTCCCGATATTACCGGTGCCTGGTGTGCTGGGTCTGTCTCTCTCCCGAAGTGCCTCAGTTCCTCTGAATTTAAAAATAGAAGCAGCAACCATTTCCTCCCTTTTCAAGTTTGCACATCTGTATAATAGTTCCACAGGCATGCTAAGAGATAATGACATTTATTTTATCGCTTCAGTACCCTATCAGGAGCTAGGAAAGTCCCCCAAATTATCAGCATGTTCTGTGTAAAAGTTCTGACCTTTACTACTGGCAGGGACTGCTGACTGGCTTTTTCCTACTGTCTTTGTACAATGTGACCACAGTGGGACACTTGTCTGGGCCAGAGGCCACTGAGGCCTTACCGCACTGCAGATAATAATACAAGTCACTTTGGGACAACATCGTTAATTATTCCCAACTAAACAGAATGATTTACTTTTGCATGTGCCATGCTTGGAGCTTGATAACCAAAGTTTCCTGTAAAGAATAAGCGGAGAATCTATAAACTGTATAAAGCAGGTGTTCTTGGTTGTGTCTAAAGTGTGTGAGAAGGCATCAAGTGCAATTTCCCAACAGCATTGCTGCAGTTCTGTTCTATCTTGGCTTCACTTACTGCAGTGCAACTGCACTGAGGAAATGCAACGGGGAACCAGGCCCAGAATACAAACAAACAAACAAATATATATAATAGTGGTTGGCATGTGCAGGAAGCTGCACATGTAGCCAAAAATCAGCAGGGTCCTCCCTGTGCCCAGGATAGTCCTGCTGGAGCTGGGTTAGCCCTGGTGTTCGACACCGTGTGCTGTCACTCCAGTGAAGCAGTCCCTGTCCCACCAGGCTGTAGATCTTTGTAGATCTCCGTGGTGGCTTCCTCAGGACCTGGATTAACACAAAACTTGCCTCAAGGCTGAGCAGTGGAAGTGGGGCTGGATTTTGGGAGCGGTAGAGGTGTTGTCAGGACATTGGCAACAGGACAGTGGGTCGTGTGGCTGAAGGGCCAGCAGCCTGATTGATGTGAAAGCTCTGGTGGCTCGTTACACTCGATAAAACTTCTCTGCTCACAAAAACTTCAAGGTCTCCAGGTTGTGTGTTGTTAATGATGTGAATCAGAGGCCAGAGTTTCGCTCTCAGGAGTTCATTTATGTAAAACTGGTTCACAACGGGTACTAAGTCTTAAGAGACAGATTAAAAAAACACAGAGTATGTTACCCCATCGCTTACTGTCTGCTGTATGGTTACATGGCAGCACTGTAGGTAATTCTTCCAGGAATCAATCTGAAAGAGAAAATAGATAAAAGGAAAGTGATACCAGAATAAAACCTCAGGTGTTCTGTATCTTGTAATATCCGTCTAAATCTGTATTGTTTTGTTGACAGAGATGCATCAGTGGGAACCTGATTTAGATTAATCTAAATGCTAGATTTTATCAAAGCACTGAGTCAAAATGCTACATTATGTGAATTCAGAGTCTGTGACATTTGTCTACATCTTTTATGAAACAGAAATAGAAAAAAATATCAGGGGCTGGAATTAACAGGTTTCGACTAGGTTGAGGTTTTGGTAAATTTTAACTGCTTTTCAGAACTCATGTCTTTGTATTGTGGCAAAGAATAAACTGACTCTGTACAGCACAGGGTCTTTGAAAGCCAGGCTTACCTTTGTCCTTGAATCTGTTGAGCAGAGGAAGAAACCTTGAACTCTTTATTCTCTTTTATTCTTTATTCAAACTGTTGTGGCCTCCAAAGAACAAAAGAAGGAGCTGCATAGGGCCAGACTCCCTGTTAGTTTACACTGAAGTAAATCCAGGATATATTCTTTGTATTTGGCGGAATTACTCTGAGTTTCACTGTTGCTAGCCAGGTCACAATTGAACCTGTGGACTATCAAATTCATTTTATGTTCTGAACAGTTGTGCCTGTTCGGAAGATCTGCTCAGACAGCATTTTATGTTACTTGTACCAATGCTGAGTTTGTAACAGCAGAGTGGTAGCAAAGTTTGCAAGGAGGACATGAACAGTGATGTTCAGTGTCTCACAGAAGGTGCATGGAAAATAGGAAGGTCTAGAATTAAAATTACTACGAAGTCTTAAATGATCTACTTAGATTTCCACAGAGAAAGAAATAGGCAAATGACCAGAGATTGGATTAGTACACATATACTTCAGAAAGTGATAAAGGTTACTATAAGCAAATTAAAATGTGAATTGTGAAAACCTGATCCTGAATATGAAGACTTTATTGCCCAGAAATGAGAGCCACACCAAGTCACAAAGCCCCTCTCTGTTGAGACAGAGCACTGCCCTGATATGACCTGGGTGGACAAGATCCTGGACCTTGTCATACCAGTTTATAGGGAGTGGGTTATTTTCCAGCTTTCAGCATCCAGAAGGATTTGGCTAAAGTTTCCAAGAAAGTGTATTATCATGCAAAATTCAAATTTCTTCAGGCAATAGAACCTGAATCAATTAAAGTTTAAGGTATGGTATAAATCTATGAGTTAAATTGAGCTTTCATTTTCTGAGGTGATAAATCTGTGCTGAAAATGGCAGGTTAAGAGAAAACATATTTTTTCCTTTGTAAAATGAATCTCTTTGTTTTTCTTAGAATTATCAATATGCAGTTTATGCTAACAGTTCTGTGGCTCCCAGCATATCTTATTCATGTAAAATCTTATTGATGAGTCAACTCATGCAGATACGTATCACGTACCTAGTATATGTAGAAAATTTAAGTATGTGTTTTACAATTAGATAAGAATTTTGGGTGATGTCTTAAAATATTGATCCGAGTAAAATGATGAATTTTGTGGACTGTAGTCCATTAAGACCAGCAATGAAGCCATATGTCTAATCACTGTAGTTGTCTGTGCCATATATTATAGTGAGTCAGAGCCTTGAGCTTGAAGTCTTCGTTTGAAGAGGCTATTACTTGTTACGCTGCTGACAGAAATTCTCTGCTGAGAGCTGAATGCTCATATTAACCCTACAGCAGCAGTTTCCATCTGCAATCCATTCAGCAAAAGTTTGTGTTACCTCTTTGTTCAAGTCAGTTGCAGGAAAAATAAGCTGTCAATGCCCTCCTGCAAATGCTAACCTGGGACAGGTGAGAGGAGCAGCAGGAGCAGAAGTGCTCCCAGCTGCCTTCTAGGGAGGGATACTAGCAGACGGAATGTTTGCCCTCCATGGCAGGAATATTGCATGGAGGTTAATAGCCAAAGGACTTTTTGGGGGCTGACTCTGCCTAAAATTTTAGGAGATTTGCTCTCCTCTCCCATTGGTCATAGTAAGAGACATTTTGGAGAAAACCAAGACATGAATGAGACCTCTAGAAAATAGGAGACCTGTGGGCTGCTTTGATGTGTCCCACATGCCAGGCAGGCAGTTTATCATCACAGGGAGCATGTGAATCAAGCTGGCTTTATAGCCACCCTTTAGTTCTTTCTGCGTTTATTCATTGAAAAAATTCATTTAAAGCTTTTCTAGCTGTAGAAAGGAAAAAAAACCCATTCCTGTAGACTCTGTTCTGGTAAAATATGAAGAATGACTCATAGCAAGAAGTACTTTACCAGGTTATATCAGGTCATCATTGAGTTTGTTGTACTTTAATCAGATCAGTCACAGTTGTTTGGGTCTGTGTTTTTAAAGCATATTTCACTTGTTTTTATTTACCAAATATTCACTTTTCTCAGAACACTGGAAACATGAACTATTTCTATCAACAATTTCAGTGTTTGCAACTTGGCTGCTACAACACCGAGATCATTTCTGGGGAGCCTTGAGCTGCTCTCAGCAGTCAGTAGATGACCTCCTTGTTGACAGCTGTCAATCACATGTGGCTGATGCCATTGCCTTGGGACGGATCTCGCTTTGTGCCAGGGCCAGGATTCGTTCCACGGGACAGAAACCACAGTGTTCAAACCAGACAAGCAAATTTGAGGGAAAATAAGTGCTACCAGCAGTAGTTCAGCAGGTCAGAGAATGTAAAAGGGCTGCGATTGCTGTGTGTAAGCATTTCAAGTAGCCACAGTCACATATGCTATACTTAGGTTTGCGTCAGCAGCTCTTTGGCAACCGACCCAGCCCTATCACAGTCAATTCCAGGAGTCTGTAACTAGTTCTACCTCTGTCTTCTCATACACTTTCTTACCAATCTGTGCCTGCCTGGAAGGCTGTCACATGTAAGTCGTGTCTGCCAATCTGAAAATGTACTTGGACTTTTGTTTTTCAACTAGGAAAGAAATTTCAAGGAAGAAGTAGAAAAAGGCGTGAGTGAATAAACGTTTATTTGTACAGTTACTATATATGTGAGCTTTGGCTGGTTTGGTTTTGTTATAAGCTTGCAGCATCAGAGGTATTTTTAAAGCTCATTTAGTTTACCGGTAGTTGAAAATTTCTGCTAATCCTTGCTGAAGCCTTGATTTTTGACACGATACTTAATCACCATGTTACTTCTCAGTGCTATCAGCAGCACACAAAAAGTTGAAATGATTAATCAAGTTATTTGAACAGATTTCAACGGGATTAAGAATTAACTGGAGTTCACCAAAATTTTCCAGCTGAGATGCAGAAGGGGTTTTTCTTCTACTCAGGACAGCAAGTTAATGTGTAACAAGACAATTTATCTCATTTGGGCAGTTCTTGTGATTTAAGCTTAAATGGTGCATAGACAGGTGCTTTCAGTGCTGCAATAGCTACAGATTTCCGGCAGAAACGTGGTTTTCAGGCTCAGTCCTTTAAATACTATTTGATGACTATACTTTTGCTGACCATTCACAAACTTTTTGAAAGAAAGAAGCATCTGAGAAACAGTAACTGACAATACTGGCTTTATCTCATTTGTTAAAATTCCCTTTGGACTGGGACTGATAGTCCAAGTGTACACTAGCCTGGTAGATGGGGTTTTGCATCCCCTCAGATGCCAGTGAAGTTCGTCTCAGGCCCATCGTTCAGTGACACTGGAAACACTTTGCTGTTTTATGCTGGCAGTTGGAGTGTACCAAAAAATGTGTCAAGATTTGATTTGAAGTACAGTTATGGACAGAGAAGTGACTGTAAAAAGGCATGTCTTACTCAATAGACATTCTCCCTCCATGTCCTTCAGGCATTTCTGCTGATTTACTGATTCAGAGGGGTGGTTACTACTGGCAGTGCTATAAAACCAGTAACCCTGGTGCAAAGAGATGGATTCCCTCCTGCTGTGTGCATTATCAGCAAAAGTATTTGCTGTTTTCTAGTGCAGATTTTGAATAATTGGATGATGGGCCACAAGGGAGAATAAAGCAGCTTGAGTTTTCCAACTGAAGAGAGATTTTTGGTTTCAAAATTAGAAAAAAAAAAGAGTGGAGAGTATTTAAACTAATCCAATCTGACCAGAATGACTGAGTAAATCTGAAACCCCTCCATGTCGTTTTAACATCAGCTCTTAAAGGCCTCTTAAACAAGATAGACAAACACTGGCTTTTTTTGCAGGCATGAGGTTGCCACTTTTCCTTGACTCTGTTTCTTGCTTATTTAATGTTGCAGTGATGAATTCCAAGTTGATAAATAAACAAAATCATACATGAGAAACTCTGAGGGCTGAGCAATGGAGCAGTAAGGTCATAGAAAGAATGGAGCATCCAATTCTAAAAGGTTTTTTTGTGGGATGTGCTGATGATTCTTTAAAATTACTTAATGGAAAAATTCCAGGCTGTAAAGCAATAAATCTGATCTTCAAGTGTGGTTTTAATATTGAAAAAGAACAGTGTAAAAAGGCCACCTTTGTGCTCAACAGCTCTTTCCTTTGCACATTTGAATCCAGAGATGTCTTCCATTTACTGCATTGACAAAAATTATTTTCTTATGCTTGCTTTCTCCAGTTACTTTTGAAGAGTTTATGTGACTCCAAGGACCATTGATTGGTCTCTGTTTCCTATTTTGAATCAGAAACACTGCTATTCCTGCTTTTTAGTTTTCATTTCTCGGACAAGAAGTGAAAAATATTTAAGCACATTGAAAGTGCCGATATTTGCCTTGTGGGAATTCCCAAAGAACCAAACCCGTGTAATCCTATTAAAGTCTCCCTCTGTATTTATGTTTTTAACTACTTTAGAAAGTCTATCCTATACCACTTGAAGAGTCATTCATGTTCAAGCTTGAATTAACGATTAATGATATAAAAGAGAAGCAGTTGTGATAAACAGCACTTCTCGTCACTGCCCTCCTTTCCCTGAAGGGACACGTGAGGGGGAAAGATCCCAGCTCAGTTCATGCGTCCTAACTTAAACTCTTTGCCTGTGTTACTTGATCAGAATCTAACGTGGGAATTGCTGACATGTAGAAAGCATGACGTACGACAGTTTTTTGCAGGGTGTTTCAGAGCAAAGCTGCATTGCTTCACCGAGTACAAATGCCTGATTTCTGGAACCGTCTCTGGAGGGGCTGGGTGGGAAGGAGGGAATGCAGAAAAATGATGTTGAAGAAATGAAATTACTGTGGTTTTTTAGCACCCTTGGGTGCCTGTTCCATGTGAAATTCTGAGGGCAGAATTACATATTTTTGCTTTTCTCCTGGAGATTTAGTGCTTTTTTTGGACTTTTAAGAGAAGGAATTTTTAAACATTTCCATGTTTTGCAGAACAGCTGGGCTGATACGGAGGATACAGAAAAATAACAATATCTACCAGACTTTCATGACTAATTTATTATGTTATGTTTAAAATAGCAATAATTAAAAAAAAGAATTGAGTAGCTTGTTGATTTCTATTAATGCATATAAATTTACAATAGCAGAGTAAGACTCTCATGAAGAAACAGCATCATAATGATAACAATATATCCCTGAGACAGTAGTAGATAAGAAAGAAATGTCTTCTCTAAGAGAGATAATTTTTCTTCTTCCTTAGGTGTAAAGCATTAATAAGATCCCTTCTTATTTCTTCTAGGCACCAGTAACAGATGTACAGTTTGGCCCTATGAGACTTCATCGAGATCAACTTCAGGTAACACAGCAGTTCAAACTGAAGTCTTGGTTTCTGAAACATCACATATGTTAGCTTAGAATTTATGACTGGAATTATTCAGGGTATAGAAATCTTCACAGAGCATTTTTATCAAGTGATAGTGTGCACAAAACAGACCTTTATCTTGACATTCTGTGTGATATCCTAAAACCTTGCCTGTTTTCTCCATCTCTCAGCTCATAAAAATAGAGCTATCTATACTATCAGTTAGCTTGTAATCAATTTAGTGAGTGCCTCATTTTGTATTTTACTGGTAGTCAATTCTTAATCAAAATCTCATCAAACTGATACTAAGCCAAATATTCTGTCAAGGTCTGTTATGCCAGCAGTATTGCTAGCACCAACAAAACTTGCAACATTATTACAGAAGATATGAAGTGAGCTTGGTTTTTTGCTGTTCTTTGCTGACTGACATTAATTAATCCTCCTTTGTCTCTTTATTAATAAATGTCATATGTCAGTTGTCCCCTTATTTTGTCTGGGGTGGGTATGAGGTTTGCAGATACATGACTCTTTTGGACTTCCTTTGAAAATTCTCCCATATCCCAAAGCATACTGAGCCATTAATCATCCAAGATATTCCTCAGTCAGTAATTAGAAAACTCCTCAGTGGAAGCAACCTGAACCTAATAACGTGAAAATGTCTTTGAGAACTGCAGTTTAACATCTTCCTGAGCTGTTTTCGAAACAGACAGTAGTGTTATCCAACATCAGATTTTAGAACACCCTCATCCAGCTGTTCCCCAAGTGTAAATAAGAAACATTCCTTGAATATTTCTGCCTCCTGTATTGTTATTAATGATTTTACCACTTTTGCCCAGTCATAGGCCACTCTGAAATGCCGCTGGTTTGTCCTGGTAATGTAGCTGGCAGGTATGAGGGAAGGAGAAGTTGAGCAACATCACATTTGTGCCAGTGTCAATCATACAACTCAGATCTGCTGACTTTCTGTGCTATTGCTGAAAACCTTTCTTCCCCTCTTCAGGAGTGTTGTAAATTAACTTCACTAAATATAGCCCAAACTATGACATGTTTTTGCAAACAGTTTCGCAGGTTGCTATAAAAGGAACCTGAACTCAATGAGTACGAAGTCCTTTAGTCTTACAAAAATATGCAGTACATAGAAATGTTAAGATTTACTGGTAGACATTTCACCAACCCGGTCCAAAGTATAACTAGTACTGGAGATCCTAAAATCATCCAGAAGATAAACAGCAGTGGGATGTGGTGTGAGTTACGTGTGCTCCATATTATTGTCTGACCGAAGCATGTATCTAAGTGTGGCTTGATTAAATAGCTGGAAGATTGGTGTCTTGGGACAATAGACCAAATGCTGGTTTAGTTGTCCATCTTTCCTGAAGGGCTGTATGTACCAAGTGATCCCCCAAAACAACACACCTCAGATCTCTAGTCTGCCACGCTGTATTCTTTCAGGTAAAAGAAGTTTTTGTCTGCAAAACATTATCCTGATGCAAAGCCCAGTCACATCAGTAACAGTCCTCCTTAGCAGACTTTGTCTTCTATACTGTTTTAAATCCTAGAATTTGGAATACATTTTAAAATAATTGGGCCTTATCATATTCTTAGTATATAGGGATCATATTGATTTAAAAAAGGCTCAGAGAGATTAGTTACTCGCAATTACACAGCAAGTTAGGACAGACCAAATACTGGCTCTTAGATCTGACTTCCAGTTCAGGATTTCAACTATTATACCCTCCTTCTGTGGTATAAATCCCATGGCAAGCTTTGTGTAGAAGTCACACAGGGACATACTCCATATATAGAGGTACTTCTTATGATTTCAGTCTGGCTTGAGTTCATTTAGATCAGCCTGTCTGTAATTTCCAGAAACCCCACGGAGTGGGCAGCATCCAGTACTTTGGGGAACCAGGATGAGATAAAAAGGAAAGCGTATTTTCATTGTGCTATTGAAGCACCGTTGAGTGGTGATTCACACAAGATGAACCATGGCCTTTTTTTCCCTTTTCTAGAATATGATCCAAGAAAAATATAAAATACCAGTGGTCTGTAGAAAGCAGTTCTGTTAAAAACAGATTAAGGATTAAGCCTTGGAAGTGGCTTTTAAAAAACATGTTGAGAATAGGCAAAAGTCACAGAATCTGTATACTGTATATGTAGGGTTTGCTTGTAATTCTTCACTGTTTGTCTTTAACCCAGGTACTTTTGGTGTTTGCTGAGGAAGACGACCAGAGTAATGGGTTCCGTTGGGCGTGTGAGAAAGCTGGATTTCGATGTAACATGGCCAGGACACCTCAGTCTGCACTAGAAAGCTTTCTAGATAAACACCATGACATTATCATTATTGACCATAGGCATTCCAGATACTTTGATGCAGAAGCATTATGCAGGTAAGCACCATTTCAGTGTAATTAGTGCTTAACGATATAGTTAACACGTCATCAAAGTTTTTTTGCTTTTATATGACCTTTTCACAACTATCGATCATCGATATACTTTTCTGGACAGGTGTGCACTGAGAGCATCAAATAATATTACCTCAGTGCTTTACATCTGATAGCAGCAGCATTTTTGGTTGTGTGCTAGTGTGTCTGAAGTGCGATCTGGCTTGGAGCCACAGCATGCAGATTTTCTTGCCACAGTGAACTGTTGGGGTTTTTGTTTATTTTTCTTTTGTTAGTTTTTTTTTTATTCCCAAATACCCGGTTCCTTGTTTGCACACTAAATCAACTGCAAAGATAGCATGTGTCACCAAGCAATTCAATTAATACATTCACTTCACGAATGTTCTAATTTTTTTGCAATGCTACTTGCTGTTGAGCAACCCCAGATGCAAACAGGCAATGTTTGGTCTGCGTGTTTCCATACCTACAACATTTGAAAATGTGTTATGAAGAGCAAAGTTGCAGTCTGATTCCAAAAATACTTTAAGAAGCAGCTGTGAAGTATGAAAAAAGGAGAAAAGGGTTTGCCTTTCTGAGTCTCTCCGCAGAGACTTGACAGGCAGTGGTGCCTTGCTTCAGTGACTTTCCACTGAAATACCCCTTGGGAATGTGTCTAGACTGAATGCCAGGCTGTGGGGTGGGGGTGGCAGGGTCAGGGTGCTTACCCTGGGTGAGTGTGGCGGGGTCAGGGCACTGGGGCAAAGGCTCTTCTTGCTAAACTGAAGGAACTAGGTAAGATCTTTGTCAGGTGTCAGCGCTGTTCCCCTTCTCCCATGTTTACCATTCTGTCCCAGAATAAAGTAAAATGCGCCTGAAATGAGTGAGGCCAAGTCCTTCAAACAAGTTCATTATAAGCCATTTCAGAGGGGAGAATTTTTGCTGTTCCCCCACTGAGAATATTTGAGTTTTAGAATAATCTGTGTTCATGGAGTCTCAGATATTGCTGAATTTATTCTCCTTTCTTAGCGGCAGGCTCGGGATTTGATTTTTGTTTTGTTGTTAAATGATTTAAAGGAGACATTTTAAGAAAAGTACTGTGTGAATATTCTGTAAAGTCATGATTTCTGAAATGTGAACTTAAAAAAATGTAAATTATTTGCCTTTTTTTAAAGGTCTATAAGAACAACGAAAGCCTCAGAAAATACAGTCATTATTTGTGTAGTACAAAGGTAAATACTCATATCTTAACTTTCAAATGTGATCAAAAGTGTAAATCTTATAATTTTAAAAGTAAATACTACATTAAAAACTTGAATTAGAACTTCTTACTGGGCTAGTTATAACTATCTATACCACACAGAGTTTTCACCATCCTTGACCACAGGATTGAGACAGGAATTTTTTTTCATTTCTGGTTTTTACTAAAGAGGTCTCACTTTGGGTTTTGGTTTTGTTTTTTTCCCCACTCTCCTGATCATTGCAGGCTTTCAGAGTGTGTTTCAAACAACTTCTGCAAAATTCTGTTCAGAATGTCTCACATATCTGTATTTTGAACCTTTCTTGATCTGCCTTTTAATATGATTAATCTCAGCACAAACAGGAGACCTGCTAAGTTGTGAAAAAAGATACAGAACAATTTGATCAATACAATTTGATCAGTACAAAGTATCATCTGACCACAGAAGTTCTAAAACCAAGACAAACTATATTATGACATCTCAGTAATGCACTACATATGCTTTTTCACTCCTCCTCCTCTGAAAACATTACTTATATATCATAACATAATGTTAAAAAATCAATATATTTAGGCTGAAATGAAATAACTGGAAGACAATTTCCTCAAAGTACGATTTTGGGAATAGCCATTTCTCAGAAAACATAAATTCTGAAAACTAATTATGAGATGTTGAAATTCCCATTAAAAATATACCACCATCTCTAGCAAACAAAAGACTATAACTAAACATTTCAAGACCCAAAACTTCACGTATAAATAAAAGCTTCAGTCTGCTCATTTACAGAAACTTAACATAATGGCCTTTCTTCCAGATTCCAGCCATACATTCACATAGCTGGAGTGTCTTTTAACAGTTGATATAGTCAAGTTTTTCAAAATTATTCAGGTACTTCATTTAGGAATATGTCCTCCCAAAGCGACCCACTGGAAGGCACTGGGTAGGCAACGCTAGCAAATCTGTCCTCATTCAGGCATCTTGAGTTGCCCATCTAAGATTTGGTACACTCAGACAGGGAATTTCCTAAAACTTTGGATGTATAGACTTTCAAGTGCATCTCTGACTAAGGACAACATAAACAACAAAGAATCCAGTACCAAAAAAAGTAGGAATAGTCCAGCAACCTAGCTCAGTAACTTTTATTCCTAGATCCTATAAGGATCTAGCAGTATTAGCCTTGGTGTGACATCTGGGGTACAAGTATGTCAATAGATTGTGAAATTTGGCCTCAGTTGAGATTACAAAAGTAATCTGTGACTTTATTATCCTTTTTTCAAAGGCATACTGATCGTGAAGAGTCATCAATATTGCCCCTGATCTCTGCTGGCTTCACAAGGGTATGCATGTGCAATATTCTACTGGGTTGCTCTGATACTTCAAAATTTTCGTGCAAGAAACTCTCCAGAAGTTTGACTCAGTCCCCATTTGTGTCAGTGATCCAACCTGTAGATCCTGTTCATGCTGCTCATTCCTACAAGTCCCAATTCTGAACACTGTACACCAGTAGAATCAGAATAATGCTGAATAGGTGGATATTCTCAGGAACATAAGAAGTGGTGCTGAGACTTTTTACTGCTTTATACGTTTATTTCAGATTAAATATATGATGCTCTGCTTGAAAAGTTGGCATGGACAAAACTGACTAGTGACTGTGGCAGAGCCAGAGAGCATCTTGCAGTGAACAACATGATGTGCTGTGGGAAATCTCTTCTATCAAATGTCAATTCACATCTGTACACAGGCTTCAGGCACTGTCAGATGCTATTATCTATTGTTTGGAGGCACCTGAAAAGTGTTACATTGAATCTGTTCCTTGGCAACTATTCCAGCTAAGCTAAAAAGATGCTTATTAGTGCATCAGTTAAGTGGATTCCTTATTGCTTGCAGCTGACAATGGAATAAAAATGGGCCTGATTTACAGTGTGATTCAGAATATTTGGTTCCATGCTCACGAGATTTTTTCCCATCACATTCCATTTGCACCCCTCTGCTTATTTGTAGTAAGATCCCAATCCAGGAAAGGCTAGAGCCTGAAGATAATAGTATTTAAATGAAAAGAGTCATTCCAGGGGGCACATAAGTAATTCAGCACGGGTTCTGAATTATTTATGGATCAGAGCCTCGGAGATGGGGCTAATGGCAAAGCACAGAAAATTTTGTTTAGCACCTTGATGTAGTGGATTACCTTTGATAATCAATCCTCCCTCCCAAACTATCCCCGTTCTGTGGTAGTTTAGCATGAACAAAGATTTGACATTCAGGCTCATACCTGGTAAATATGAGAAGTTTTAAAATAACATGAAAGATACTGAGGTCATTGCTATACAAGCCCCAAAATCAATAACTGTACCCAGTGGTAGGTGTGTTTGCCTGGAAATTTTGCTTTCTTCTGTGTAGAAAATTTGGAGTATTAGCAGTTAGAAACTCAAAATAATCTCAAATTTTGATGTCTTGAGAGACAACAATTTTTTCACTTTAAATAAGTAGCATGAAAGCTAAAAGTAGATTTTTAAAAAATATATTGATCCTCCCAAGAAACATGAAGAATAAACAGATTGGTTGAACCTCACTGCCATGAGGATCAGTCACCTTTTCAAAATGCAATAACCTAAAAAGTTTTACTAGTCCCAAAAAATAGTTTTCTCATGTTGCTTGTGTCACAGCATGTTCATTTTTGGCCTATCTACTCCTTTTTTTGCTTCTTTATCAAGCAAAAGAAAACAGAGCTTCATACCCTTGAATATGGAAATGTGTATTAATTAAGTATTTCTAACCTTTTATTTGCAGAGATATATAGAAAATTCTAGTAGAATGGCCTGTTACAATGAGTTGATTCAGCTGGAATTTGGACAGGTACAGGCTCAGTTCAAACTAAGGTAATTTTACCAAAAACATTATCAACAAAAAAATTTGTATTCAGCCACATCCTTAATAGAGTATTTGTATGGTAGTTAATTATAGAATGGCAGTTAGCTGATGAAAATACATTAATTGTTGAAGTACAACATTATTCAGTATAGAGTTGTAATACTTTATTGTCATATATACGAAGACTTAAGAGTATAAAATTTTGAGATGCCTTTTTTTTTTGTTGTTTCCAGGGCATGTAATTCATTATTTACAGCATTAGAGAAAAGTCAAGAAGCCATTGAGATCACAAGTGAAGACCATGTAATACAGGTTTGTTCCAGTTATAAAAATACAGAAAATTGCTCTGTATTTTATTTCATCCATGATTACACTTTCTTACAGCACAAGAATCTAATCTAACTTAATGGTTCTAAAAGATTGAAGTGAGTTTAGCTATAGAGTAGAATTTTCTCCATTTAAAGTATCTTGCATAAATCAAGTCAATTTTAAGGGTGATTGTTGTTTCTGAAAAAAAAAGGATTTACTCTCTTGTTTTTATTTTTTGATTGATTCTTTTATACCAAAAATGAATGCAGCCACTGGCTTGTATGCATTCTTTTCCAAAAATATTGTGTGTTAATTTAATGCTCTTGAAAATCTAATGGATATTCTATTTAAATAACTGTACACTTTTTTTTCCCCCTAAAATTTGATACTGTTTGATGTTTCAGAATTCTTGGGCCAACTGTTTTTGAATGTAATCCTCTCTTAGAAATTTCTTTAAAATAGAGAAAGGAAATTGTGCTTAGGTTTGCAGTTCCGAAAACCATCATCTTTATCAAGGAGTTAGTTCCATCCCCAGCTATGTTGCAGTGAGGAGTGATTTTATTATCAGTAAAGAGCTTGAGTCTAAGCCTCTGGGAATTATAACATGCATATAAATTGTACCTTCTTGACCCAAATCTTGACACTGGCAATTTCAATTCAGGATGTGCCTTCTTCATCCCTTTTACAAAAATAACAGAACACATCCTGAAGTTGTTTTAAATATGTTTTTTTCAGACCCAATTTTGTCCCTCTGCTGACAGTCCCAGAGTATGTGCAGGAGTCCTGGAGCTCCAGCGGGCAGGGCTTTCGCACATGGAGGGGAACCTTTTGGAAGGAACCTTTAGGGGGGAACCTTTAGAAGCAGAGGGCATTTCTCTCATATTAAAACACTGTAAGTTGTGAGACATTCAGATGCTGTTTTGACAGGAGCTGTGCCTGTAACTCAGCAAGCGAGAGGGTCACAAAGGTGTGGGCTGTCGGTAAAATAGTCTTCAGTTTTATTGGGCGAGGGCCACAAAACTGCAGTGAAATGCAACGTTCACTCCAGAGAGAAAGTGCTTTATTAAATTCCACTTCTTCCAATCTGCTTGGCTGGACTTTGCCAGGACAGGGGAATAGTGATGGTTGGCCCTTGCGTAGAATAAGACAATGAGTTTGCTAATAGATAAGATTAATATTCCTATGGTATCCTACCATCAAATTTGTGATTTTTAGGAACACAGAGGTACATTTGAGATTTATATGTTTGAGAACTGACAGAACTCATTTTTCAGGAATTTATGCTCTCTGTCTAAACTCTGTTAATATGTAATACTCAGCTGTATTTTTCCCTCTTTTTGCTCACCTGCACACACTTCCACAGAACTATTCTGGCACGGACATTCCTGTTTTGCTTCACAAATTAAAAAATGTGGGCATGTCTCTCAAGAGTAGTACATGCTGACATTTGTTTCAGGCTGGGAAAGAGATCCCACGGTTTAGCAAACAGAAAAGGGGATTCTGTTGTGCTTTAAGTATATTGTTGAATGGGTATTTGTTTGTTTTTGTTTCACAGTACGTCAATCCTGCTTTTGAAACAATGATGGGCTATCAAATAGGTGAACTGATAGAAAAGGAATTAACAGAAGTGCCTATAAATGAAAAAAAAGCTGATTTCCTAGATACTATTAATTCCTGCATAAAGATAGGAAAGGTGAGTAATGGCATTGTATCACTTACTATTTGCTACCTGTAAAAGTTATTGTAGTCCAGGGATGATGACACATTGTGACTTGCAGCTTCACAGAAAAGTAGTATTTGCAACTTTCTCATTCAAAACAAGAACAGGAAGTAAAAAATGGGGTTTTTTTTAAGGACTTCTTAGTCTTTTCTTGCTTGGAAAAGGTACTTGTTTTATGAAAATAAGTGACTTGCTGAGTTTCTTTACAGTTTATGCTGTTTGTAGCAAATAAGAGAAATGAGATGGATGCACATGTTATCCAGTGCTGTGTAAATGAGAAAAGTACCATGTTGAAGTATGACATACGGAAGCTGATTTGCAAGTTCAGAACGTAAAAATATCAGAGACATTTGCAACATCACTTGAGAGTGATAGGAGTCAGCTGGCAGCTGCCAATGTGGTTTATTCTCTAATCATATGGGAGATGTCTAATGGATTTCCATTAGAAATGTTCATTGCACCAAGATTGTGCAAGATCCGACTTCAAGGGAGGTCATTACAGAGAGATGTTACTGTTTGCCTGGAAGGTCCATGATGTTCCTTTGGGAGTGTTGTGGCTGTAGCTGAGGATCTGTCTAGGAGCTCCCATCTGCATTTTGACAATGAGGTGTAAATGCTTCGGGTGTCATTGAACGTCACAGTACCCCCCGGGAAGAAGATCATGGAGATTACACAAATGGATTTGGGAACTGGTGTGTTCAATGGTGCGTCATGGCCCAGGCTCAGACCTGAGTCAGGACAGCTGGTTGGGTCGTACTGACTGGCCAGGGGGAAGCAGCACGTTGTTGGCACAGAGCAGGGAGATGCTGAAGTGAATCATGGCCCTCTGTGCATCCACACAGGGCTGGAAGGTTGTGGTGAGTCACACTCAGTAAATCAGGGTGCTGACACAAACACTGACCAACAAAAGCTGTGCTCTGGCTGGGGGCAGATCCTGTGTGCGTTTCAACGAGAACGTGTCCCTCATTTCTACATGTATTGGCCTGTTGGAGGAGATCCCAGAGACAGACAATAGCTTGGATTATGGTGCTTCACATCTCTCTTGCCTGACCAAAATTATCTCAAAGTAAATGAGTGTAATACAAAACTGATGTTAGAGTAGAGTATTTATTAAGTTATGATTCAAATATATTGAATGTGTCAGGCTTTAAATCCACAACATCAATTCTCAAGATACGAAGTGATAAAATTTTTAATATTTTAGCGGGCTGATAAAAATGTCATTTGTAATAGAAATATATTTTACTCTATGAATGATAGAAATCTAACCCTAATCCATCTCTTTCCTTGCACTTACTTTACTCCTGATTGTACTACTTCAATAGTGAGGGCTAATGAAATACTACCTATCTGTCTGTCTGGAACAGTTTAAGCTTTTTTGGATGGTATATTCTGTTTACAGGTTTTTTGTGTTTCCCTTTGGAACACTTTACAGTATGTAGTCTATGTAACCTTACACTTATATATTAATATAAAAGTGAATTACAAATAAAATTATTACAGGGAGTATTTGCAAGTCGAGGTTAACTATGAGGAATAACCTTTGAAATACTTGAAGTTTTGAAATCATTTGTGTCAAGATGTTACAGCACTTTCAGAGGTGCCTAACTTATCTGGATCATTCTGACATGGTCTGTGCGTTACTTTTAGTCTTGTGATTTCTTTATATCCTAAATTTAAAAGACCACTTCCCACTACAATAGGCCATATATTGGCTACTGTAGTTTACAGCATATCAAAAAAGCCAGTTGTCCACTACTACGATATTCTCCTGTCAACAGGTTTGGCTCTTCTGTTTTGAACAAACATGGTAATATAATAATAAAAATAATAGAAAGTAAGGTTTTCTGGTCCTTAGAAAAATGTGAGCTGCATAAAATCTACCTCTCATCTTTAAACGGAATTTATGGAGATGGACTCTTGCAGCATTTCCCCTCTTTTGCTGACAAACGTAGTGCTGTGGGCAAGTTCAGTATATCCAAACAAAAGTTCATAGGCATTATACTCAATAATTGCTAATTGTATGGTATGTAGGGATTCTGGGGTCAGGATGTTGTTTCTCTTAGCAAAAACAACATCTCTGGAAGTTCATTTTTTGTTACTACAGCTGGCTGTAATTTGCAAGAAGCCGATGTTATTGAAAGACATGTTCATCCATCCATACTTGAGGAGTTTAAAAAAAAAAAGTTGGGCTTTCTTCCTTATTCTGTTTCATGATTCAAATTGCATCCATTAAGATGAAATGTGCAATTCTGACTAGAATTGTTGCTGTCTCTGATCTCTGCAATTTGACACAAAGCTCTTCATCTTAGTTTTGCTTTTTTTGAAGTTAGATATGTAGCTATTGAGAAAGCAGACAAGACATGCAATTCCTCTCACTCCTTGGGAGCTGTTTGCAAGATATTGGTCTTTACAGAGTGGGTGGGAGAACGATCACAGTCCGTGATAAAGGTCTATGGCAATTGACCTTTATCACTAACTTAGCCTTATTTTCTTAGAGGTTGTTTTCATGACACCTTGTGTTTATTTTGGTTTGCTCTGTTTTCTAAAAGCAGTTTGCTGAACTTTGCTATCTTGTGCAAGAAGCCCCAGTCTAAAAAGAAGGCTGAATTAGGGGTTTCCTTACTGTGCATGTATGAATGCTCAGGGGGCAGATGCATGCCTTGGACTTCTTAATGGAGTTTGAAACATCAGCACTGATTCACTCTGTAAAGGGTGAAACTGTGTGTTTTTTTACTGTGAATGGTTTTTACTTGTGTTTGATCCCAGCCCACCATGCCATAGAGCAGGGACTGATCACAGGACATGTGTGGCTCTAATGCGGACAGAACGATGAGCTTGACTGACAGCACGTCTTAGGAAGTAGCTCCTCTCTGTTGGATTGCTGTCAGAGGCTCTGTGAAGAGCATATGGTGTTCTTAAAATACATTTAAGTAACATCCCTGGGAGAACTTTACCTACCAGCAGGAGTTTGGCTTGGACCTCCTATTTCTCAGAATTGCGCTGACCTTTTCCCTCACACATTTCCTGCCACAGTTTCACAGGTTTTAGAAATTCACAAGTTGAAAAAAATCGATCTGTTGACTAGGAAGAACACATTAGTGAATAACCTGTCTTGAGAACGATGCGCTTTCAATGAGGGAATTATCCAATCTGCACCTTGTGACTTCATCCCTTTATGTACATCCTGGGTTTTTTGCCTGGGTTAGAGATCAATTACTCATCTCTACCTCATCCTGGTTGTCAGGAGACTATCGATATACATATTTTAATTATGAGAGCATTGAATTTTGTGATGCTTGCTTTATCTTCATTTGTATTCCTCAAGCAGCTCACAGGAGAAGATGTAACACTCGCTTCACAGTTTGTTATGCACAGTTCTTTTCTCTGACAGATCCTCAGAAAAGCCTTTCATATTTTTTTCTGTTCAGCCTGTCATCATGCATTTCTCTGTGGGCTGGAGTCTGTTTGCTGGCTCCATCAACATAAATGCAAAACTGTTCTCTCCGTACCTGTGCTCTGGCCTGCCTGACTGTGAAATCAGCCTCACTTGACTGTATGTCAGTCTCACATAAATAAATATGTATCATCTGCCTCATGAAGGTATTTTCACATATGTTTGTAAGATCTGATCTGCAGTCTCTTAAACTCAACTGAAACATAGCAGTTGCAATGAGCAATTGTATTAAGTGAATTGTATTAAGTGAACGTGCAATATGGAATCAATTATTTATTAATCCCTTGGTATTTATTAGATACCCAGCTCAAAATACACACCTGTTTAAAAAGGCCACCAACAGCTATTCTAGGGATGGAAGTGTGTAGGCAATCCTAAAACCAGACTGCTTTTACAGGGGAGGCAGAATCCAGGAGCTATTCTACTAGGCTCTCTTCTGCTTAAAAAAACAAACAAACAAAAAAACGAGCAAAAAAAACCCCAGGACAAATTTCTGCCACTTTTTGATAGCAAACTGACAGTATGGAAAGTAAGTGTAGTAGGATATCAAAGCACTTTTAGTCGCAGATATATTTAACGTTAACCAGTGATAAGACTTCCCAGCTCTGCAGGAGAGACGGTGCAGTCCAGAAGTGAAGGCGATCAGGTCGGCGTAGCAGTTTTGCACTGACCTTGCTGTCCTGGGACAAGTCAACACAGTCAGAGAGAAAGTCAGGCAGGTCAGTGTGGTGTGTGGTCCTGGGCAGGGCACGGGGGTGCCCCGCACAGTCAGAGCCTGATGGCACTCCTGGAATCTCTGGGGAACTCCTGCTCCAGGCAGAGTGGTCTGAATTCTTGCTCTCACGTGGCTCTTTGCCAGGTCTCCCCCAGTGACCCACACCACCACTGAGGTAGGATGTTGAAGAGAATATGTGGTTCTGATTTCCACAGCACCTGAGGTCCAGCTTTGGCCATCAAGGCACTCACAGGTTGCCTTTCTGGAAGTTCCCTGTGCAATGGCAGCAGCACAGTGACCTACGGGTTTGTTCTAGGGGACAAATTTGAGGGTAACCAGTCCTGCCTGGTTTTGTATAGTAAGACAGCTTTCAATGAAAGAAGGCATGAACCTACAGCTTCTCTTCCTGTTTTATCTGAACTTCCTTCTACTTGCATTATTTTTCCAGGAATGGCAAGGAATGTACTATGCGAAAAAGAAAAATGGAGATAGCATACAACAAAATGTGAAGATACTACCTGTCATTGGACAGGGAGGGTATGTATGAAAGCTAAACCATGATTTATGTCTCAGTCAAGGCTCAGTTTAGAGTTCAGTTGTTTTCAGCAAACATTAGATTATCCTGTTACTGAGTATAATGGAAGCTTATGCAAGGAAGGAAGTCTCTGTGTTTAGTTCCTTGAGGCAAAATCAGCTTTACATCCCAAAAGGAGCCAAAGATCCAGGTGTGCTCACTTGTGACTCTGACTCTTTGCATGCAGTAGTAGGTTCAAATGCCTCTAGGGCTTAATCAAGAGAATGGCACTTCATTTTCCAGACTTGGCTGAGACAATTGTTTATTAAAATTGTATTTTCAAGAAGGAAAGGCCAAATGCAGCTTTTTCAAGCAGTAACATCCTTAAGGGAAAAAAAAAAGTTTTGGATGTTTTGGGTTGATTTAATCCCTGGAAGTAATTCATGTTCTTTAGTCTCCATCAATAGAGTGAAAATGTATTTTCAGTTTAAGATGCCAAACTTGTAAGACATGTCTGTATTACATACATGGCTGCTTACGGAACAACCTCAGCCCATTTGGAGCTGGCTTAGGAAGTTTTCTGCTAATCAGGGTTTTAGTTTTTGGTTTGATTGCTCTGTCCCTAAGTGCTATAGAAGATTTTGAGTTTTGGACAGCACTATTGCATTTTTCACATTTATATGATACATGAAACATCCTACAGTAGCCCAGAAGAAGCTGGGAGAATGGGGGGAGAGCAGAGAGAAAGAGGAGGAGACAGATTTTGCAAAAGATGCTTCCATTCTCCCCATGATATGCCAAACTGTGGGGTTTTCCCCTTCCAAGTTGAGCTTTCCTAGCAGAACAGGATTTGTGGTATAATATTTGTTGCTTTTACCTACTTTGAGTATCAGCACTGAATTAGAGCTGAGGTTTGGATGGGAATTAACACACTGTTTTTTTGCCTACAGAAAGATTAGACACTATGTGTCTATTAGTAGACTGTGCAATGACAACAATAAGGTAAGTGAAAATAGTGCTATGCTTGCTTTAGTTTGAGCCCTAAATATTCCAGAATAATGACAAAGTTCTGACTAACTGGGTTTCTCATACTGGATTGTAGGTGGAGAAGACATGTGAATGTATTCAGGCTGAATCTCAGACAGGTACGACCCATCTAATAAGTCCTAATAAGTCCTAATAAGTGGAGAACATATCTGGGGGCAGAATAAAGGCCATTGTTAGTGATTTGACTGAAAACACAGTTGCACAGACCAGTACTGTTTACCTACTGATAAGCTGGGAATCCAGCTCTAAAGGCAGGAAAATAAATACAAGCCCTCTCTACCTGCCTCATTTGTTTTAGAAGTGACATAAATCAACCTTCGAAAACACAGTGATGGGGCCCCAAGCTGGTATTGTGATGTTGCTGGATTCAGTGTCACTTTTGAGTTGTAGTTGGTGGATCCCCGTGACAGAATTAGAAATAAGAAGGATGTCACATTGCTCTGTAGCTAGTGACGTGTGTCTGCAGTGCTTTCAGCTGTATGGGGGGAGTTTGCATGTGGGTGGAAATGAGGATGACCAACCCTACTATTCACCCTCATCCCTATATCCCCATATCAACACTTCAGCTACAACATCCTTGGCATCCATGCTGTAGGTACTTGTTAACTAAAGCCTTGGTAGCACAGGTTGTATCTGTCAGGGTCTGTAAGGGACCTGGGATACACTGCCTAGTTCGGAAGCACGTACTCTGCTTGGGCCCAGCGCTTCTTGGTGGCAGTGGTCACTTGAGCAAACTCAGGTGTGCTGCACAAGCTGTATTCACAATTCCAGTTGTGTCCCCGTGGCAAGAGAGGGACTTTTTCCTCCACACTGTTAGTTTCCTTTTGCACAAACACTGAGGCGTGTTCTGCCAGTGAGCGTGGCTGGGCTCATGGCGGTGTCATTGGGCGAGAGTTTAAAGGGAGCTTTCACTGGCTCCCACGTGCTGAAGCGTTGTGGTGAATGTCACTCAGCTGCTGTCAGGCTTTTTCTGAGCTTCAGTTCCTTTGACATACATCTTAGGCACAGCTTCATGTCATTGTACGATATTTTCTTCACAGATACTCAGACTTGCAGACACAAAGACATGAGGAAAGGATCCCTAGATGTCAGATCCACCACATCACGAGGGAGTGATGGTATGTTAAACAAGTCATTGTATTGGATCAGGCTGAGTTGGAGTTGCCACTCAAAACCAATACACAAATTGTTACATTTCTTACCTCTTCTCTTGATAAAGGTGTGAAGATATTTTTTTATCAAGTTGTTTTCTTTCACTGTGTTGTATTTTGCTCTGTTAGATTACCACATACTGAGTCACATATTCAAAACTGTTGCTGGTACATGATTTTGTTAAAGCATACATCATCACAGTCTAGGCAGCATACACTAGTGAAGTATGAAAGTAAGTCTGTGGCAGTGAGAATACAATCATGCACCAGTATAGCAAAAATAGCATTGATTCTTCTTTTTACGGACTGCTCAGCAAAAAGAGTTACAGAGGTGTGTCTGCATTTTATAGGTAGCACAACATCCAGAAAAAAAACTTATCTGGACCTTTTCTCTACAGAAACAAATTTGCTAAACGATATAAAACATTTGTTTTTAAATTTCCAATGAATAATAGGCCAGGACCTCTGCTGTTTTCGTTTGGCATAGCTACGCACTTCAAAGGACCTTCACTGATTTACCTCAGCTTGGAAGCTGACTCATTATGACTTGTCATGTTGCATCAGGCAGCAAGAGTAGATACATTGTGTAATAACCTAAATGCAGTGGTTGCCTACCTGTGGTTGCCAGTTTATACACACACATCTATATAGTCTTTAACTGAGTTTTAATTGAATATTTTAATTAGTTAAAACGAAAACACAAAGCCATGATTTTGCCAGACTATTACAGCTCCCTATCTCTAATCAGGGACATCAGAGGTTCAGCCAGCATCTCTTTGCACTTGTGTGTCCCCAGCCTCACAAGCATGTGTATGTATTCTGCAATAGATTGCCTCTGAAAGGCACAGCAGGGTAAGCAGTTCAGAAAATGAATCAAGATTTCTTGGCTGAATCCTCCTGTCACGCCTTGTTGCTGGAATTGGGATACAAATTCTGCTTTGTTTTGTGCACAGGCAGCTCACAAAGGCGTCGCTCGTCCATGGCCAGGGTACATTCCATGACTATCGAAGCCCCCATCACCAAGGTAATGTGCTCTGGCACTGGCTGTGGGCAGTTGTGCTGCACTGCAGCACTGGGGCTCGAGGCTGCAGGGCAGCATCCAGGCTGAGGAGCAAGGCAGCACTGTTCTGTGGGGCAACTTCTTCCCCTGTTCCACCTGCCTGCTGGTATAGCTCTGAAAAGCCAGATACTCTGAACAATGATCTCCCAAATCCACTTAGTAGAGTGCCATCCATGTGGTCAGCCATCACATGACCCGTTTTAAGAACTTTTGCCTATGTTCCTCCTTCTTCCTTGTGCATTGTAAACTGCCTTCTGAAACCATTCTAGGATTTGTCAAAAATCAGCTCTTTAATAAATTGAGAGAGGCAAATGGGAGAAAGTTATATTAAATCCATTCAGAGACATTTTGAGACTGTGCCTTGGAGGGAAAAGTCATTAGTAAGATTGCTGTCTTTAAGGCCACGGTCTTGTTCCCAGAATCAAGTAGCAGACATCAGTGTTTTAGTAACATTCCTTTCATTTGGATTCTCCCTTTAATGTGGATTAAAGTTTTGGATCTCGTTTATTTGCTGAATTTTCCATTGTAATTGATGAGTATCTCTGTTCTTTCTTAAATCACTTCTAAGTTCACAATATGTCTAATGCTACATTAGGTAATAAACATCATCAATGCTGCACAAGAAAGCAGTCCCATGCCAGTTGCAGAAGCTTTAGACCGGGCTTTGGAGATTTTGAGAACCACTGAATTGTACTCTCCACAACTGGGGACAAAAGATGAGGATCCACATACAAGTGACCTTGTTGGAGGGTTAATGACAGTAAGTACATATTGCCACAAACAGCTGTTGATTGCCTGACTTTCCCAGTTACTTGACCTTTATCATCTGGCAGTGCTCTGCCTCTACAATGCCAAATTTACAGAAAAAACTGCACACGTCTTTTTTGTGAATTTCCCCCCCCTACTTGAATAATGCATCTCTGAGAATAGGAAGAAAATTGACCAGCCCCTTTGAAACATTAGTTTTGCTACAAATGAAAAACCCAATTCTTTTTTTCAATGGGATTCATTTAAGAAGGGTATAGATGGGAGAGCAAGAAAGAAAGATAGCCAGACACTTGTATTTATTAATGAAGATTATAATTACTCGGTTTTGGGGTGCCTTTCAGTCTACAGAAAGAATGTATTTTCAAAAGAATGCAAAATACATATTTTTCTTGCTTTTTCTTGGATTGTGTTTGTACCTCTAGCGTGTACCCAGAGTTGAACAAAGGGCACATAGTGAAGCAAGAACTGAACCCAAACCTTCAGAACCTGGAGTCTGACCCTCGTGGTGGTAACAAGATGAGTTTAGATGAATGTTACCTGTGCCTTAAGGATATTTGTTCCCACTAGTCTGTAGGCTGCACATAAAAGGCTACATTGGGAAAAAAATTACAGTGTGTTAGATGCAAAAAGGTTCACAAGATATGAGCTTTTCAGAGATGTCTTGGGCTATTATAAGTTCGTGTTGTAACTATCACTATCATCTTTGCAGTATCTATCAGAATCTTCAAATAGTTTACATGTATTTTTGCCTTTCAAAATACCACAGCAAATATCTAATCAGGAGTCACATATGGGAGACTTCAAGAATTCCAGGAGAAGACCTGAAAGGTTCATATAGGGTTGAATTTACTAAATGAGTAGACAAAACATATTGTTACCTTAACTATAAAAATATAGGAAGGGCATTTGAAGTTCAAAGATGAATTTGCCAGATACAATTACACCTGCTATTTCAACTCTTTAAAAACTAATCTTTGACTCAAATGAGAGGCAGCATCTGTATTTGTGCCATAGCAGTGCTATAGAAGAGTCAGTGAGGCACTGTAGGTCTCCCTTTCCTTTTAAATCACAAAACTCCCTACTCAGTTGAAAGTGTGGAAGAAAAATGAGATATAAAAATTCTTTTAAGTGCAGATATTGCATGTTCAGTTATAGCATCCAGATGTACTTCTGCTATACTTTGTGTGCATAACATTTTTAGTAAGGTACATTGAGAAATACTTTTTTGAAACATGTTTTTTTTACATCATGGGCTAAACATTAACATGCTGTAACTAACAGCTGTAACCTCAAAAGAACAAGCAGGATTTGGGCCACAGTATTTGGAATTATAAGCTGAAAAGTAAATACTAAATATATAACTCTGTTAGTTTTAATCCGTCATCTCAGTTTGCACATCCAGGCGTTATGCCAGAGTTAAGCCTAGGAGGCACTGAACTGAAGAATAAACAAACATACATTCTGCTGGGATAGAAAGGAAGCCTCAGAGAAGTTCGTTGCTCTGCAATTCCAGCAACAAATCATGAGATTCTTATGCTGATGACGTGACCTGATCTGCCAGTGCCGGGGGAGGAGAGCAGAAGCACCTCTCCATCCACTCCCTGCCACCACCCACCTCTGCGTGTTGATGGGAACTATGTGGACACACAGTGCCTGGTTTGTGGCACACATCCACAGCTGGTGTGCCTGTTGTCCAGACAAAGACAGACGTGAGGCTGTAATTCCAGACCTCCATCTGCACCTGAGAAATATGAGTTTTACCTATCTGTGTTCATAGCACGTCCCGTATCCTGCAGTTTCTCCTCTGTTATGAATTAAATGTAAAACAGGCAAATCTTAACAGTACACACAAATAAGGGAGAGGCAGCTCTGATGACTGTTACAGGTTGCAGTCAGGCTTGTCTGAAGTTGTGCTGCTATTTGGTGTCCTCATCTTCTAGACCTTTTGTGCCGTAACCTGCATTTAACTCTCAGCTTTTATTTGACAGGATGGCTTGCGAAGATTATCAGGGAACGAATACATATTGTCAGCAAAACGTAAGTTTTAATTTGGGGGTTACTGAGATATTAAAACATGTTCAGAAATTTAAGAAATGGGAGAAATGGGATCAGATGGGGTTTTTTTATTAGCATCATTCAGTTTTGGTTTATTTTTATTTATAAGCGTTTTTCTGCAGCATTACTGAGCTTCATAAAAATGGGAGTTGGCCAGGTATTACTTCAGAAAAGAAAACATGTACATTCAGTAGAAGTGGATCTCACTATTAAATATAGTATTTAATATACTATTAATAAATATATTGATAGAGTAATAAATGTATTCCTCAACAGAAACTCATCAGGTCAGTGGCAGTTTGAGCTCTCCAATCTCCCTCAATGACATACCCCCACGGATAACACAGGCAATGGAAAATGAAGAACAGTGGGATTTTGATATCTTTGAACTTGAGGCTGCCACCCATAAAAGGTCAGTAAATGCAAGAGCTCATAAACTGAAGTTGCTGAAAAGTGACTTAAATGTCATCCTGTAACAGGCTCCTTAATTTCTCTACCTGTGCTTCTAAAATGGAATAATTTTTATTTTCAAAGTCTGATGTTTGAAATTTTCTCATTGTCATTTCTAGTTTTGTATGAACATTAAATATCTTCTGTTTCATCATACACTATTTCCTGTAAATTCCCAGTGGATGTAAGTGAAGATTATGTATCTTTGATGTGGTATAATGACAAAACAACATAACTTTTAAAGCCTTCCTTTTTTTAATAATAGAAAAGTTCTACAAATCAAATTGTTTTCTTGTGGGGATTCAAATTCCTATTACGGCCAGCTACACACAGAGTCAACATACTGGTCTTAACTTGATTAGTTGATACAGATCAGGTTTTATTTTCTTTCCATATAATTGGATGTGTTTTATTCCTGAACAGTTCCAATAGAGCTTTTCAACAGAATTCCCATTGCATTTCTCTGGGATTAGAGGAAGGTCTTTATTCTAAAATCTTGGCAGGCCACATTTTATTTATAAGATTAACTGAAGAATATGTACTGATAAAAAGTAGGGCATACCATAATAGAAGTTTTTAAAACCAAATCAGCAGTTTTGATGGACTATACTTCATTAGTAATAAAGGCTCTCACTAAGAGTAAATTGATCTTTCTGTTTAAATCCTTGTTTTCATTTTCTGATGCTTAATCACAAGTTCGCTTTTGGGTCTAGTTTCATGTGTCATGCTTTGTCTTAGTTTAAAGCTTCTATGAGACACTAATTTGGAGGCTGGATCCTGCAATGAATTGACTATCTTAAACCCTCATCAAAATCCCAAATCTGTAAAAGCTTTGAAAGGTATTCAAACCAAAGTCTAAGAAAGATATCAGGCATTTAGTTAGCATACATGCACTTCATTTTTATAATATGGTTTTATGAGCCAAAAAGCTGCAAAAAAAAAAAATCCAGGTTTTTATTATTCTTTAAAGAGATTTTATTGCAAGTGAAGAAATTTACATTCAGTTGCTTTAGGTTTTTCTTCTTTGCTGCATTTTCATTTCTAATGAAGTGCTATAGATACAGTAATTAACATTAAAAAGAAAAATGTAAAAATATAGTCAGTCTGTGTGATTTACAACATTTAATGCATGCATTGCAGTAACTTAATTAATTATCCCAGCCAACATGCATGAGATCAGCAGATAGGCTTCTCTTTTCTTGCTGATTTGGAGAGACCACAGAGAGGCAAAGGAGGTACTTTGTTGCCTGTTCTCTTATTAAAGGTATTATAATGATTGCTTCCTCCTGTGTTTAAATAAAGGCAGTTCATTTATCAAGAGAATTAAAGTGATCTTATATGACTCACAAGTATGAATATGTTATTAGTATTGTCTTAAGTCCAAGCAGACATATGGTAGTAAAGCCAAGATAATTAATTAAATAGAAGCTTTAGTGCATTACAGTTCCCTGACACAGAAACCTGAAGGCACCTTTGTCTGACAATGGTGGGGATTAAGGGGGATTTAACTTTAGTATATTACAGTTGTAGTATATGACGCAGTGTTGTTGAGTGTTTTTGCCAAACGATGCACATCTAACTCCAAATGACCTCAGCACCTCTAAATGACCTCACCTCACCTGTCAGGTGCAGCTGAAAATCAGAGTGCTTGAGGCATGTGGACTCAAGCAGCATCTTCTATTGCATGTAATCAGCAAGGGATGGAATCCTGCAAGGGTAGGTGTAAAAGGAGTGGAGCAGATCTGCAGTGCAGAAAACAGTGATTGCAGCATTCTGTAGTACAGATAGACTTAATCTAACTGTAAACAGACTAGCTTAGGAATCTGTGGCAGCAGCAAGATTATCTCCTTCCTGTTGTGCGCAGTTTAATACTTGCTAATTTGTCTGGTTTTGACTGCAGTCTACATTTACCCAGCATAGACTCCTCAAGCCCCAAAACACTGCTATGTGTAGTACAGCAGCAATATAGAGCATTTTTAATACCCCTGGGAGGAATTGGCCAGGTTCTGATACTATGCATGTGATAGGTAGACAGAATACTTCTACAGGTCTGGACTGTAATTCAGTAAAGTGTCCTTATACCTCATTTTATATGTCATTGTTTAAACATGTTGTATGGATTCATACTATTAATGCTATGTAATATTCTTTCAGCTGCATTTGTTTTAAAACTTTCTGTTTATTTTTCTCCACAGGCCTTTGGTTTATCTGGGTCTCAAAATATTTGCTCGCTTTGGAATCTGTGAATTCCTAAACTGTTCAGAATCCACTCTGAGGTCATGGTTACAAGTTATTGAGGCTAACTACCATTCCTCCAACTCCTACCATAATTCTACTCATTCAGCAGATGTACTACATGCTACTGCTTACTTCTTGTCTAAAGAAAGAGTAAAGGTGAGTCCACATTTATAAGAAACAGTGTAGGTGAAAAATACAGATGCAATCAAAGGAAGATCTCTCAAAAAACAGATTCCAAAAGCCAAATGTCTTCCCAGTGCCAACCAGTTTGGTAACTCTGAGGTCAAAGAACTGGTCTGCTTCACATAAGTTCTAGGATCTCTCTTACAGTATATGTGGAAAGATGGATACTATATTACAGGGATTGAACAATTCTTGATGGGAGACTAAGAAAACCTCCGTTTCAAGTAAAACTTCTTCATCTAGTTAAACCTCCTCAGATAGGTGAGCTAATGACACAATTATTTTTGTGACAGTACATGCCAAATACAGATTTAATGTAATAAATCACCATCTCTTATGCCTTGTGATGGTCACTTTGCAGGTGAATCCCAGGACAATAAAGGCCATTCAGTAGGCTGTATCACCCACTGGACAAGATGCCCTGAGGCTTATAGAGACTGCATTGGAGGAGAGTATTGAAAAAGATTACTTGTCAAAGTTCCTTGTACCATAACACCCACTGGGATATTAGAGCTACTGAGAGCCAGAATAAATCAGAGCAACTTTTGCTCTCACATGCCCAGACTGGAGAAGGGGAGTTAAAACGGTGCTTGCATGTGTGTACATATTTGCATTTTTGGGTAGAAATTCCTACCCTGAATTGGCCTGCCCAAGGATAGCGCTAGTGGTGGGCACCTGGCTGAGAAATTTGTGACTGTAAACAAGCTTCTGACAGCTCATTAAACTGTAGTAAGTCCCTTAACCTGGAGCTGCTGCTCATTAGTGTGCTCTCCAGAGGCTGACTTACAAATACCATATGCCAAGTGGGAATAGTATGTCACTGGATCTTTTTCAGCCCCTGATTTGCCAGAGGTTTAGCTGGTCTTCCCAAGAATATCAGTGAAAAACAGATAAATCTGGATTCATTTCAGTGCCACAGAAGCATGACTGCCTCCTCTTTTTTCAGAATGTTATTTCCATTCCTCTGTAGGCATAGGAAGAGAAAAAAATGTTGCATTAGAAGAAGGAGCAGAATCAAAGTTCAAAATTCTCTCTTTATCTTTTCAAAGTTACAGCCCAGCTGCTTTTGTGTTGCCCAGAGTTCAACTTAACTTAAACACAGAAGGCCTGATTCTGCCGGTCAGATTCTCATTATTATTTTTTTTTGTAATTTGAACTCAGTTCAACTTGCCTGGGAAAATTTTCAGGCTCCCAAATTGAAGCCATATTCTCAGAATCATTTCCAGTTCAGTGCCATGGGAGTTAAAATGACAAAATTAGAATCCTTGACCTGATGTTGGTCACAAAAGCGCTGCAAATTCCTGTGAAGTTTGTTATGTGAGCCTCAGGAAGTGAGCATCAGGTCTGGTCCTACAGGTCAGGTATTGATTCTCAAGTTTCTGGCCACTTCCCATCTGTACAGATCTTTCTCAGCCAGACTGAGCACTGGTCAGTGTGTCCTGAGCAGAGCCTGTTCTAAAAATCTCTTCTGATTTTATACCACAAAGACAGAATCCCATGAGCAGCAGTTGAAAGAAAGAAGGAAGAAGCTATCACACAGCAGATAGTATTTCAGACAATGCTAACTATGAACTACAGCAGAAATAAGTTTTGCCTTTTCTTGTTCTCCACAAGACTCTCTTGGCAGTCCTCAGTAATATCCTAGCTCCCTCAAAGTCAAGCCATTGCATTAAATTTCAGGAGGTACAACGTAGGGCAGAGTTTGTCTTTTCACCTACCAAGTGTGACTATTCTGAATGGTATTGTCAAAGCCAGCATAGAATTTGGACCTTAAATTCAAGCTAATTGGGATGGAAATTATCTGCCCTGCTCCCGGATTCAAGGGGGGATATTTATGCTCTTGTGTCTATTTCATTTTATTAAAAATTTTAACATCATTGTTTGGGATCTGTGGTCCTTCACAAAAAGCCAGCATAAACACAGCATAGAGGCCAGTTTCCAGATGTATACAACATATTTCTGAGATGCTTAGGGGGTTTTCTCCTTTATGATATTAATACAGTATTAAAACTTCAGTATAAAACCTTAAAAGTCAAATGGGTTTGTATTTTCATGAAATAGTGTAGATAAAATCAGACATAAAGCAATGACCGCTGCAAGCAGACATAAAGCATGGAGTGCAGCACGCTGACAGAATCAGTCTTGTTACAGAAAGTATAGAACAGTGTGTCGTGTAATTTGTCCATGGATGTAAACCAGCGGGTATTCTTCACAGAGTATGAATTAGCTGTAACCCCAGGACACTCTTATTATAAAACTGGATATATGGATAACATTCCTTTCAAACTGTAAACCCAGCCAGCACATAACTGGAGTGTGATTAGGACACATTGAATTGCCAGAGGAAATTAAGAGGTCTGGTGGTAATAGAATAATTTTTAGCAGTATCGTTCTTTTTTCCAAGCCAAATAGCCTAACTCCAAGTGAAGGTGGTTTCAGTGTTGTTAGAAAACACAAACTAATTTATTACTTTACGTTTATTTAATTTGATGTGCTGTGACAAAGGTGTGGTTAAGGCAAGATTTAAGAGGCACAAAATGGCCAAAAAAGTCACAGTGTTCAGTGAAGCTTATAATGAATTTTCCATTGCTCCATGTAGAACATCTGACCCTTACTGATCTCCAGAGTTTTGGCTCTTATTCCTCAGGAACTTGGCTTAATCTTATGGACAGAATAGGGTTTCTAATGAGTCTGCCAGGAAAACTAAGCATCCTTCTATTTTCAGCAAACTTTGGATCCGATTGATGAGGTTGCCGCACTCATTGCTGCCACAGTCCATGATGTGGATCACCCAGGAAGAACAAACTCTTTCCTGTGCAATGCTGGCAGTGAGCTTGCAATTCTCTACAATGACACGGCCGTGCTGGAGAGCCACCACGCTGCCCTGGCTTTCCAGCTCACCACCCGGGATGGCAAATGCAATATATTTAAAAACATGGAGAGGTAAGCTTAAAACCCAGGGTCCTTGTCTGCCTACTAACATCTCTCACTTCCTTCTGTGTAACATAAGGCAAACAAGCATCCTTTGCTTCTAGAAGAGTAGAGTTCTTCTGCCTGTCCTGCACAGACTTAAAAGTAGTCCCATGGTGTCAGTTCTTCCTGTCGATAAAAAGGCAGATCCTATCTAAGGAACTTATTGTAAATCTTAATGTGAGCAAGTCTAGAAGAATTATTTTGTACCATTGGATGTAGAGAACAAGTTATGGCTGAGTAGGTAGATATTTGCTGGGTAGAACAAGGAAAGTAAGAGCTGCAGAGCATCAATCAAAAATTAAATTGCCTTGTTGCAATGGCAAGGATAGCGAAGGACCTGATATTCTTCTTCCAGCCTCAGAAAGGCATTTAGGGCAAGAATGTGACCATTGCCTTGGTCCTCTCAAGATATAACAGAAAAGTATTGCTGAAAACTTGACTGGAGCATGAGCCACTGCTGAGTAGCCTTGGGAACATGCTGGTGTGGCATGTCCTGGCAGCCCTTCTGAGCAGATGATGCTACTGCTTCTGCCCAGCTCTGGTACTGTATCTCCTAGAGATCCAGTCACGCCTTGAGCACATATGTCTCTACACACCAAAAGGTACTCTATCTAGCATACATGCAGCTGCCCAAGCCTTTATTACTGTTCTTTCTTCCCTCAGCACCTCCCACCAATGGAAATGGTCTGCAGAATTTTTGTTAGACTTGTTTTAGCAACCAGCCCTTTGTGAACCAGCCAGCATTCTTAATTGTTTTCTTCTTTAAACAGGAATGAGTATCGAACTCTTCGCCAGGTTATTATTGACATGGTCTTAGCAACAGAAATGACAAAGCACTTCGAGCATGTCAACAAGTTTGTCAACAGCATTAATAAGCCCTTGGCAGCGCTAGAAGAAAATGGGGTAAGTTACACTGCAAGTCCTCCTTAAAATGACTAGGCAGGGACTGGGAACCCATGGCATTAGGAAATCCCCACATGGTATACTGAGAAGGTTCATCAGAAACATGGAGAAAGAGAGGCTTGTAATTTATCTTTCACCTCTGAGTTTGAATGCCCTTCTGCTTAATTTGGTTGTCCAACATTTTGAGGGTGAATGGGACTCACTTGGATCCTATTAACGTCTCAGTGCTGTGATGTCATACTTGGAACCAGACCTTGGGCTCTATGTTTTCATGTTAAAAATGCCATTTTGATTAACCCAGTCACTCCCATGGAGTGGCATTGTTGTTGGCCCATTTCTGCAAAGGAGCCAAGGTTTGTTTCAAAACAGAGGCTGAATTACTCCCTACTCCAAGGGGACATGCTGGGGGTGCAGCACAGGGGCAGGTATGTGGGCTGCCATATGGTGCATTCTTTGGGAATGAGGGTCCTCAGCCGTCAGCACTGCGTGGCAGCATTCATGGGGTTTCTGCCTACTTTCTCTTTTAATCTTTAAAATAGATAATGGTGACATTATGTATCATATACACATAATCAATAGCCATCTGGAACCCTATGGACACAACAAAATTGCCTTTTGAGAACTCATTCTGAAAAACCGCACCAGTTTCAATAACAGGTTCAACCAACGGTTTTGTTGCCAGTAAGAGCAATGTATAATTTTGTTGGAATGTTTTTTTTTTGCAAAGAGAAGATTTTCAGAAATGGTTATAATAAAGTCTGCGCCAGTAGCAATGTCCTGTAGGAGGTGTCATGGTTTTCTGTGTTTTCTTACCATGTTTTTTAGAAAGCCCCATTTATGACTGTTGTATATAATGGGGGAGGGCAATCTTTTTATTATCTGAGAGTGGGAGAGGGATAGGTCTTGTTCCTCCTCTTATGAGAAGCAGACTGGAGCTTAACTGGAGAACTGTACCTTTGTTTACAGGAGTATATGCTAGAATTAACTTTGTTCTTGGCACCCAGCGATGCTAATGGGAACTCTGTGAATGTGAAGCCAAAGTCCCAGTAGGACACTGGTTTTACTGACTAAACTGGAAGAAAGGATGTTCTCAGCTGGACAGGCTTCTCTGGGTGAGCGTAGCAGCATTCAGCCCAGGAGGAGGGCAAGGGAGGTGCTGCTCCTGGGTGTAGTGCACCACTCCGCTGACCCCTGGAGTCTGTAACTCTCTAGGACTCCTGGTCCTGCTGAAGGGCTCTGGGCTGGCCTGGCTTGGTGTGCAGAGCCCCTCCTCCCAGCCCCAAGGATTGGGATGCAGCAGCTGTTGGAGCAGCAAAATCCATAGCATCCGTCCAGCCGAGTTCCCCTTCTTGCCTGTTACGCAGAGCTGAACAGCCGTTGCTGCTGAAGAACAGGGCTTGGACCTGTACAATCAGAGAGTAAAAACAAATACAGCAACACAGAGAAATTAAACAAAAGTTTAATTCTGCCCTTAAACCTCAGGGACTGCAGGGAAATAATCTGTCCCACAAGGCATTTGTGATTCACAGCAATTTGTGCTCAAGGACGGGAAGGAAGACAAAGGCTATATAATTTCTATTGAAAAAAGTTTCTCTTCTCTTGGCTGGGAGTTTCTCATTTCAGCAGGTTCCTATTAAAAGGCCTGTAATGTGTGAGTGGGTAAAGCAAATCACTTACTGTTCTGAGCAGAACAACAGTGTCAGACCCTCGTTCAAGTGTGTTGTCTCTCTGGTTGCAGTGGCAGCGTGTGTTTTCTGGCTTGGTTTCCAGTCATGGTGGTGACTCAGGGTAGTGTTTGAAGGCTGAGCTGCCAAATGCATATTCCAAATGGGACAGTTTCACTTTTTTTTTTATTTATTATTTTTATACATGTTGTTCAAAGAGCCATGCTGAGAAGCTGCTCTGTTTCCTTTCTTCTTTTGTTCATAAACCGAAAAAAAATCCTTTCCAGCTCCAGTATCCTTTATCCTCCCATTTCCCTTCATGATGTCACCTAAGCCTATGACAGGAAGCCAACATCTGACATGCAGAGACACCTCTGCACTCTGAGCAGGATGCTTGGACTAAGCAGAGATAGCATAATTTATTCCCAAGACATCTGCACTGACCAAGTAGAACCATGCCTTTGGTTGGAACAGATCACAGAAGTGAAAATCCCTTTTTGATTCTTGGTGGTTTACCTACTAGGATATTCTCTACTGTGCTTAACTGAATGGTCTCTAATATTTCCATACTTAATTTCCATGCTTGTGTTTCTGGAACTTCATCACTTTATTTTGGCTTTCTCTTACGTAATTTTGCCATGCATTTGGAAATGTATGCACCTCACTTTGTTTCCTCTGTTATCCCTTCCACATACCTAAAATGAGCAAAAAGAATTGGTTTGGGAGTCTCATTTTGCTAAGAACTGTGGAGCTGGTTTCTGAGCCAGTATACTACCTAATAATATTTTTTTTATTACTGTCAGTTTCTTCCTTTAGGAAGAACTTTCTTCCCCACAAGAATTTTCTTCTGAAAAATGTCATGGTTATTCTGACCTAATGAAAGGTCAGAATGTTTCTGCTACTTTTTCTCTCCCTCTTCATACAAAATACTACAGGAACAGATGGCACATTATTATTATCATTATTGTTAGTTACTTCTTCCCTGCTCTGACTATAGAGCAAGACCTTGCTAGGTGCCAGAGAAGTCTTGTATATTCCTTGCTTCAAAGAGTTTCTATTCTGAGTGGACGGTGTTGGAAATTTCTGTACCTACCCATCCCTAAAGAGTCCAGCAACAGTATTGTAGTTATAGGTGATTTTTAAAGATATTTTAACCCTGGATCTCTGTCCTTTGGAAACTTGCTTCAGAGTTCCACAGAAAATAGCTTCTAATCTGGATCATCACAGACTTTACTCATATTAGCTGTGTATTGGCTCCAAATATAGAGTACCATTGACGTGCTCCTGGCTGTAGCCTGGGAACCAAATATAAGCTGTGTGTGGGCTAAAATCTTTGCTGGAGCTGCAGAGGAAAGATGAGGCTGTTTGGAAGCATGTTTCTAATATATTGCTTTAATACTGATAGACTCTCAGAAAGCAAAAATTCCCAGTCAAACCATAGACTGATGGGCTAACGTGGGTCCAGTGGAGGGGAGTAAAGAGCATGCCTGGGAGGCAGTGGGGGATCTGGCTCTCCGAATAGTAGGAGTGCTGGCAGAATGATTGATACCCGTCCTGATGAGTTTTGTGTGCTGAGGATGACTGTGCATCTTGGGTCAGTCCTTTTTTTTTAAACTATTCCACTCCTAATGTGCAAATCCATTAATCCTTGGATTTCAGCAGAGAGTTACATTTTTCTGTCTCCATGGTGCTCATGACAATGTGTGTAGTGACAAATGGATCCTTTCCACATTTTTAAGAAGGCAGATAAGACATAGAGGGATTATGTGGCTTGCCCAAAGATGCCCAAGAGATCTGTCAAAAAGACAGTGACTGAATCCAGAAACTGGAGTTCATTGCTATCTCAGAGCTCTGGCTAACATTCATAATCCCCTGTAAATTCAGTTAGACATCAAATATGGTAGCCAGTAGCAGGACTGATCCCCTGTAAGATCTGCTGAAAGCATTCACAAGGCACAAAAGCTTTTGAGTTAGTGCATGGAGACTTTGCTAATGGATTGTTCTTAATTCTTAAATGTTACAGAACAATGGTGATGGAGAGTCAATCAAAACTGTTCTCAGGTCTCCTGAAAACCGTATCCTCATCAAACGCATGTTGATAAAGTGTGCTGACATTTCCAATCCATGCAGACCCATAGAACAGTGTATAGAGTGGGCTGGACGCATCTCTGAGGAGTACTTTGCACAGGTAAGGCATCTAAAAGGGGCTGCTGGAATTCCACGTGAGCATCCTCTTAAAAGGGTGCATATACTGCCAGTGTCACAGAATATCTAAGGGTGCATTATGGAACATGAAAAATAACAGCCTTTTTATTTTAAATGATGGGATGTTACTCATGCTGATGCAATACTAGATACCTGCAGACAGGTAAAAGCTGACAACTTCTACAGTTTCTGAAAAATTTCAGCTTTCTAGTTGTTCAGTTTGGAGCTGGGCTTTTCGAGTCTTGCCTGCAAATTCATTTCCATCACATGAGGCAGAGCAAGAATGCCTTCTGTGTACCCACATGCTGGCTTTGCCTCAGGAATAGAATCATCAGGTTCTAGTGTTAGGATGGGAACAGCACTCACTCCAAGAAATACTGTAAGACATTAGCACACTGTGCTGAAGAAAGGTTTTAGGAAGATGGGGAAAAGGAGAGGGCAGAGTAATTATTATAGGTGAGAGACCAAGTGCTGGAACTGGGACTTGGTACCCCAAGCACAGGGAAATGTATTTTGCCACCTCTGAGTTGTACAGATTCTCACTCATCAGAGATTGATTGAAAATGGTTAAGCAACTCTTAGCTCTGAAACAGTTATAACTTGGTAATGTGTGAAGTTACTTGGGGTCAGCTTGTGTGCAGATGCAGAAGGTAAATGTATCTCTTTGTGGGAAGCACTGGAAGGCACTGTTTGTCTGCTGGTTTGCCACAACCTGAGCAACTAGGTGCTTAAGATTAAATTGCTGCTGCTTCAGATTTATTCAGGTTCCTCCTTTTATTTAGGAGATAGATGCTCTAGTCAGTGCCAAACAATCTGCTGCTAAAAGAAGCCCATTAATAGAATGTGTCCTAGATAAATAATCACTGGAGAATTTTTTTGCAGACTGATGAAGAAAGGAGGCAAGGTTTACCTGTTGTGATGCCAGTTTTTGACAGAAATACTTGCAGCATCCCCAAATCCCAACTATCATTCATTGATTACTTCATTATTGATATGTTTGATGCCTGGGATGGTAAGCAAAACTCTGCTATGTTTCCTCATGATAACTATTTTGTGAACATTTGAAAGTGATGTGATATATAAATTTGCTTTTTTATGGCTCCTAAAGAAAGGGAGAGAAAAGGGAAGATTTCTGCAGTTCAAGTAAGATTAATAACTTCATTATAGCCTAGAAGTATTTGATAGAGCTACAAGTCATTCTCATGGCTTCTCTTTAATATAGTAGATTCAGGCAATGTTTAACTTTTTAAACTTGCTTCTCCGTAAATTGGAAATAGAACACGTTCTCTTTGATAGCACTTTGGGCGCAGTCATTTTGTCCATGTTAATATTGGTTATTCTTCAAGACAGATTTCTGCAGTCTGGAAACTGCTTGGGGGAGCAGCTGTTTCCTTCCAAGCGCTGCCCCAGCAGTAAAAGTGGTCAGAAATGTGACTCTCCTGAATGCCAGATCATGACATGTGACTGAGATTTGATGGAGCAGAATAATTACAAGCATAATTAGCTATTCCCCTCCTGGAAAACTGCCCCTTTGCTGGGGCTTGCAATACCAGTAATAAATAGACTTACAGAACGGTTCTCAGTGGCCCAAGTGTTACGTGAGTGATGAAAGCTATACAGCCAAAACCATTTCAAGTATCAGTGTGACAGATTTAAGCTTTTCTACTTAACACAGTTGCCCAGACGTTTCAAGGGATACTTAAACAGACAGAATCTGTGACTGTTTCAGTTCTGCAGACTAAATACTCTCTGCCCTTTCTTCCCTAGCATTTGCAGACCTGCCAAATCTGATGGAGCATCTGAATAATAACATTAAATACTGGAAAGGTCTAGATGGAAGGAATCTGCGAGTCCTTCGACCACCACCAGAATAGCAGTTGGACCATGGTGTGTAATTTACTAACCAGATGCATATTTATTCAAGCTCACTTTTATTCATGTGAATTCAGATTTTTTTTGGTCTCTTCAGTATTACAGTAAGGCTAGCCCATGCACTTGGGGAACTTTCAAACTCAAGAGAACACAAGGTCAGCAGTTGACTTCCATGAACTCCCATGTGTGGACTCCGATGAAATAAGCCCTCCAAGTGGAATTACACTGGATTGCTGCAGTACTTGTACTGAAGAGGGTTTATTAGTGAACATACTTTTGCGATATCTTCATACCAGCATGTGAAGCTGGAAGACCTTGAAGAATCCTCATAAAAAGGACATTCACTAGAAGATTATCTATTAATAGAGACTCACAGCTTTTATGAGAAAGCTACATGCTTTTTATAAGCACTTAAGACAGTTACGTAGAACAATCAGACACTTAAAATGCAACTGTCTATGAAAGAATTTTTGATCTATGAAAATAGATGTACTGTATTTTTTCACATCACAGAAGGTGCAATCATTCACTTCTGAGCACTACTGAAAGTGAGTTCTCCTTAAAAAATTTAGTAGCAAATGTAAAAAATAACACAAGAATTTTTGAGGTTGATCGTTAGCATCTATGATTAAAATGTTATGTTTTATTTATTTTGTTAGATGTTCAATATTTTCTATGAATTTATAAATACTTAAAAGCCAAAGCCAACTTTAGATGCATTATAAATTTACATGATTCATACTCATTAATATACATTTAATTGATGTACAGACCTTTTATTTTCATAATGCAAATACAAAATACTATACAATGATACGTTTTTATTGCACTGTAAGGATAGATGTGTATGTTTAAATATTGTCTGATTTATGTTAATTAAAATAAGTTTTATTGAAAAGGTCTCACTTGAGAATAGTAGAATAAACATGAACTGTATACTGTCTGAGCACCAGAACTGCAGTAGTTCTCCCACAAACCAGTGATGACCACCTGATCTTCTCTTGGCTACAAAAATAATAATATGTTGGAACTCTGTTTTCTCACATGAAATTTTATGACTGAATTCCCTGTTAAAGTCTGCCTTATTTTATAAAGTATTTCTAGAAAGCATTCCACAGCATATATGAAGAGGTGATACTAAGCATCTAATGAATTTCAACATTTTATAGCCTATGTATTTTCCTCTGCCATGAAAGAAAAAGAGCATAAAACCACCAACAAAAACCTTTAACTCAAGAAATTTGTAAAGGCTGTGTACCTTCACAATTTGAATGAAACCTTCATAGCAACTACCAGAAAATAATAAAATGTATATTTTAAGAAGTGTCAAGTCCTACCCATTTCATTTGAAATGTATATTTACTTTGTAGTTTGCAGAATAACAGATGAAATTCTTTTAAATATAACTAATATACTTGTTGTCTGGGGAAGGGAAGAGTTGAGGGAGTTGGACTGGCATAAGGGTGATGAAAGGTGGTTTATGGCTGGCAAGCCCCCGTGTTTGTGGCCTGCCCTTGGCAAGCCAATCAAACCCTCGTGTGCCCTTGGACAAGTCTCTTCACAGCTACAAGCAGTGTCACACTGTGTTCCACTGAAGAAAGGCACTCCAGAGGCACTGAAAGAATTGCTGACTGTTGTCACTGCAGAGGCTATTGACTTTAGAGACGTTTTGAACCATTCCTGAAGAAGCACAAGCAGAGGAGAGGTGGATGATGGAGCAATTCAGGGACCGCAGCAGTGAAGCCTTAAATCAGGTAAGTAAGGAAGAGGTGACCTCTCCAGGTGTTACCAGCTTCTCTGTTTCTCCTTCCTTTCCAAGCCAGTGAGACTGATGGGCCACCACCATTTGTTCATGTTAGTGTCAAGCCTTTCTGCCAGTGCTGCCCTTACCCTGCTTATGCGCTCTAGCTTCCTATACAGAATTCATATTTTCCTGGCAATATTATATTGTGTTTCCCTATACATGCACCTATTGTAATCAGCTTTAAATTGCTACATGGTATTAATCTCTTCTGTTCCTTTATGCACCTTCGGGGTTTTAATCTTAAAGCTTTGTGTTTTAAAACTGAATAAGGTTCAGCAATTCAGCATTAAATGACCCATTTGGAATGACTGGCTCTATTTTCCATGCTGCATATTTTCTATCAAGTAATACTCCTGCTAAACCTGCATATCACTGTAATTGCTTCCAGGTGAGCATGAACTATTACGATCTGCTAACAAATATGTTGGCTTCTCAGCAAATTGCCCTAGACTAATATCTTGTTCCCTTGTAAAATATTCTGAGTAATAATTGCTTATTCTGACAAAAGGAGAAACCAGACAGGTGGTGTGCACAGCTCCCTTGTCACAGGTCTGGAGATGGCTTTCATATTGCAATATTCCTAATGGCTATATATAAATTAAAAATCATTTGAAGTGGAATTAATGCCTTTCTTTTTTTGTTGCAGTGTTTTTCACTGTGGGTGTCTCTGCTTGTCTCGGTAGAGACATCATTGCTAAGACACTTAAGAAAATGCGACTTGAACATGAAGAAATTGAAGCAATGGCAAAGCCATTCCTACATAAAAGAGAAGAAGGGATAACAAATTGCTAATAATCCCTTACAGGATGCTCAGAAACAGCACAGGGAAACTGTAGTCAGTTGTGCCTTTCTGTGAGACCAAAAGGGTTTGAGTCGTGACTCTGTGAGTGCTTTGAAATGAAGTCTCAGAGCTGTTCACAAGCTTCAAAACAAATAATCTCTCTGCTGGTGTGTGACATCATGCCTCCAAGGTACAGTGGTCCCAGGGGTGCTTGTTAAATGATAGCAGGATGGAGTGCATTTCATTCTGACATGATGTTTGGATGCAGAAAATGAGGTTTTAAATTGCTGCCCTGTCCCTGTGCAGCCTGTACTGCTTGTTCAGAACAAAGGGGATGTCCAGGTGCTTTGATGATTTTTTGTTCTGCTGGAGCTATGGCTCTGTGGGCAAAGGACTTCCGTGGTTTAACTCCACCAAATGCTTTCTCTCTGTGCCTGCTTTGAATGTTACTAGCCCAAAGTGTCTCATGTTTTCCTTTTCTCCCCTTGTTTAACATCTTTAAGAATCTCGTCCCACACTTCCTACTCAAACCTCAGTGGACTCAGCTTTTCAAGCCCTGCAAAGCCATGCACTAGCATCCTCTGATGAGGAAGCCAACTGAGTTAGGAAAAGCCAGAGGACCCAGAATCACTAAGAAAAATGGCTTTGAGGCTTCTAAACACCTTTGAAGTCCTGAACCTTCAAGCCCTGCCTGCGGTTTAACAGTAAGTGTTAGGCCAGGAAACAGTCTTCTGGTCTTCTGATGTTCCACTTTTTCCCTTCTCAGCTTCTCAGTTTCCATTTTGCTTCTGATCCCATTTGCTAGGAGTCTTTCCCTTAGCTTCCACTGGCCGAGCATCTCCCTCAAACACACAGCCATAATACTGGGACTAAACTCTGCCTTTCAAACTGACTCTTGCTGCTTACAGCAACTTTTACCAAAAGAAAATATATTTTTTTCCAATTCATGTTAAATTGAGCCTGGAAAAATACGCTATAATGGCTAAAAGCCTTCCACTGGTATCCACAAGCAGAAAGTGAATACAAACATAGTTAACTGAAACAGCTTGTGAGCACTGCATTGCTACTGGGGCAGTGGGGATATGTGTGCAAGGTCTTTTGTGCCATACTCCCACATACAAAGTGGAGTTCAGGAGTGTTTGCAAGCACCTCTACCTTTGAGGCTATGTTAGAAAACACAAGCAGCTGTGGACACTTGTTGAAATTTGAATCTCTCTTTTCCTGGTTTGCTTGCTCCCCCCCTCGAGTGGCAATAATCATTGCTAGAGCTAAAACTGATCTTAGTTAAGCCCATGGTAATTAACAGAAGTTACTTCATCCTTTTATCGCATGTCTCTCTTGAGGTAGTGAAATATGTGCACGCAATTTTAGAGAGGAAGTGGGAAAGGTGATTGCCTGGCTTTGAAACGAAAAAATAAATTTAGCCAGTGTGTAATTATTCAAGTGAGAAGTTGCTCCTGTCTGTATGTAATATTCCAAAGTGGTATTTGATGTAAATCCTTCCATAGAGTTCATTACATTAGCTCTTAGCTCAACCTGAACATGCTGAATGCCAAGTTCAGCATGCAGCATGTTTTATAACCAAGAATGATGTCATCCTGGTGATCTTGCAGCTCCTCAGTTCCTGGGGAGGAGGTATGGCTCTGTCTTCAGCCTAAAGATGAAATGGAATACATTTAATGAGATTCCCTTGGTATTTGCAGTGTGAAATGTGTGAGGAATATTGTTTTGCACCTCCAGCAAGAACTGTCCCTTTTTGCCTAAAAAAAACCCAACACGTTACTTTGTTGTAATATTTTTCTTTACAGAAAATGAAATTATTCCTTTACAGATCCCCAAGAGCTTTACAAGCAGCTCCATGGAGCCCTTTCATAGGTGGGTGAAAGAAGCTGCAGGGAAGCACAGTAGTTTGTTGGCATCTACCCCATGGCAAACCCTGGGGGTCCTGGGGGCTGCCAGGCTGCTGCAGAGGGCTCTGGGTGGAAGCATCTGACTGTCAAAGTGGGAAGAGAAATGCAGCAAACAGGTTGCTTTCATAAGGGTTTGTCACTGCCGCTTTTCAGAGATACTGGTCAGAGCTCCATCCTCTGTCCCCACTGTGTCCTGACCCGGCTGGGACTCGCGGGAGTGCCGGATATCATCAGCGTGTGTCCCTTCGCCTGTCCCCTGGTGGGTGGTGCCGGCTCTTTCAGACACTGCTTACTGTAAGTAAGGCGGAGTGCAGTGACACAGCGTGAATGGGAGTGCCCAGGAACAGTCAAGATGCCCAGCAATCCCACTGGGACTGGGCTGGGAAAGGCAAGCACAACGTCAGGCATGGCTTTTGGGGATAATGAGGGAGAAAGACTCCAATTGCATGAATAGACAGTTTTCAGGACATCGTGAGAGCAGAGTGAAATGCTCCTCACCTTACAACCAAGCCCTAAAAGCGATCAGCCTCTCCCAGGCCCTGAAAAGCTGTGCTGGCAGACTCAGTGCCAATGTACTGTCCCTGTTATGACAGATCTCTTACAAGTCAAGGTCAGAAAGCAGAAAGTTTTACCGTTCTTATCATGCCAGGAACAAAAAACCAAAAAAACAAAAAAAACAAGCAAACAAAAAGCCTTGTTTAAAAATAAGCTGTTTTAAATAAACAACTGTTCTTTGAACCATAGCAGAGTACATACCTAACAATATTAGTTAAATAAATATCAGTGACATGTTTAAGTCTGGCTCCATATGTATTAGCAAAGTGGTATTTGTGTTGCTTTTGTTGTAACAAAAGTCAGTAGTGTTTCTAGAAGGTGGTCTGAAAAAAGAGGGTTTGGGGGTTTTTTTTGCCCCTCTGCCCACCAGTGGCCCCATCTTGGGACTTACAAGTAAAAGTTCTTCCCAATGCATTGATTTTGGCGAACTTATACTTAGTTCTGTTCATAATCTGCCTCTTGGGTTCTATTTTTTTATTTTTTACCCACAGATCCACCTCTTAGATTTTTGCTTTCTGAACGAAGTCTGTCCTAAGACTGGTTGTAAATACATGGTCACGTTATTATAGTCTGTACATGAAACACCACTTTATTTGTATTTTTATCTGTCTATTCTTCAAACTTTTGGTTTATTTAACGCTTTTAAGAGCCAGATATTAGCTCTTGGGTTAGTGCACGGACAGGGGAATGCAAAAAAAGAGAACAGATTGTAACAATGAATTTGATATTGTCCACCAGAAACAAAGGTTTCTTTTATTGCCTCACAGGCTGTGAGGACAGTCGGACTCCTTCATAAGTGTCCCTTCCTGTATGTCATCTCTTTGGGCATGCTCAGAAATTTTAGGCTTAATAAATCATCGCTGTAGACTATGTGCTTCCATGTATGGGAAGCAATTTGTGAGTTTTTCTCCCTGCCTTTGTGAGGTGTTGGAGAGGAGGAAAGGTTGTGCTCTGTGGGACCTGAGAGAGATAAACACAGTTCATAGATCAGGCTTGAGCTTCCCTGAAGTCAGGCCAATGAAGTCCTGGTGAGGCTCTGCAGGCAAAAATGACAGCTAGGCTTTTGTCTGTATGCCATGGCGTCACAGGTCGATATTCTAACTTCTTTTTCTTCTTTGAAGCTTTCATGTCAGAGGAATCAAAGCCCCCTACCTCCCCTTCCCAAATTGCCTCCAGTTAATAATAGCACACACAGGAGTTAGCCCAGGTTTGAAAGATGCTCTTTGATAAACCATTGCAAGGGCAGGAGGCAAAGTGTTTACTTTGCTTGGAAGAGGAGTCTGATGAGCAATTTGCTTTTCTTTTGCTGAGGCCACGCAGAGCTTTGTTACCTCCAGAATATGGACACTGGAGAGATAGTTTACAGCTACTGCTCTTTACCTCTGTCTACTTCTTTGCCTTTTGCAAGAATAAAAAGTTACGAAAGAAGCCCAGCAGCCTCCTATGGCTGCCTCTCACTGAGCCTTAGCAACCATCCCCTCCCCAGCTTTCCCTCCCACGGCTGTTTTTCCTGTCTTCAGCTGTCCTGGAAGGCCCTGAGGAATTAGGAGTGCAGTGAAACCCAGGAGTGCCACTAGCCCAGAGGAGAAAGTGAGCTTCAGATTCATGACCAGCTGAGCCCTCCTTGCCATGCACTGCGATGGAAAGGGCCGAACACGAACATACAGCTATGGGCTGGGCTGGCTGGTCATAGGCCAACCTGTAAGACACGGAGCAATTTATCTGAGGATACTGAGGCCCAGACCTACGCTAAACGCACCAGGTGCTATCCTGAAAGCAGGAAAAGCCACACCAAATGAGGTAAAGGAAGCAGGGCTGCTAGCGACTCTTGCTACAGGAAAGCTTTACAGACTCAGATGTGTTCAGTCTAGTCAATGTTTATTTCATCAAGCATTTTATTACACAGACCATGAAATATATCTGACTTTGACTGCACAGCAAAGTAACAAGGTTTACTCCAGCAGGCTGGCTGCAGCTTTCAGGTGAGCACAGGAGCACAGGGCATGAGGTGCTGGCGTGACCCCAGGCATCACTTGATGATGCACTTTGTGACACCGTAGATGGAACATAAGGAATTTTGGTTAGATACTGAGAGAAAACTTGAGTGTATCCAACTGGCTGCAAAATACCTTCAAAGAGAGGGAATTACATGCTACTTTTGGCCCAGCCCAGCCTGGATGGAAGGTGCCCACACAGGCGGGTTTAGGAGCTGTGGAACACTTATCCCAGCGGTGAGAAACCTCAGGAGCTTTGTCCTGACCCCAGCCCTGCTGAGGGAGACCCAGCGGCTGCTGAGGGCTGGTGCTTTCTCAGCCATGTCAAGCTGTGCCTGAAGCAGGGCCCAGGGAGAAGGAAACCGTTCGCCCAGCAGCAGGGTGTTATTCACGTGCTTCAACCTGCAGGATCAAGAACATGTTATGGGAAGGAATGGAGAGGTTCAATCTCGGCAGGTGCTGTGCAGGATGTTGGCATTTGGGAGAGGGCAGGCTGGAGGCAACAAATGAGTTATGGATGGAACCATCGCCGGAGGAGCCGCTCCAGCCGAGGAGCAGGTAGGGCCCAGGTGGGCGCCGAGCGCGGTGGGCTCGGCTCGGCCAGCCAGTTCTCGGGGAAAGGCTGCGGCAGTGACGCCGGGCCGGGCGGCAGCAGGGCCGGCACAGAGCTCCCAGCTCGGGTAAAACGCGAGGGCTCCCGGGCACGGCCCGGCAGAAGGAAGGAAAGCAGTGCCCACCCGCCTCACGGCGCGACCGTCCCAGCGAGGGCAGCGCCGGCCCCGCCCGCGGCCCG
>VZRE01016117.1:0-23744 GCA_013396775.1 Cephalopterus ornatus | reverse complement strand
GGGAGCCGGCCGGGACCCGTCTCCGTGCGGCCCGAGCGGGTCCCTGTGCGGTGGCCGCGCCGAGGCCCGGCCTGCCCGCTCTCGGCTTCCTGCCCGCGGCTGTCCCCGTAACCCGTGTGTCGCCTCGCAGGACCGGCCGCCGTGATGTGCATCCGGCCTGGAAGCCCCCGCGGCCCCCGCCGGGTCGGGGCCGGTGAAGGGGCGCCCCCGGCCGCAGCGCTGTGCCCGGGACGCAGGTAAGCGCTGCCCGCCCGGACGTGGCCAGGGCAGCGTGGGCCGTCGTGACCCTGGTTTTGGTTTTGGGAAGTAGCCCGAGACCCCGCTTTTGGCTGCTCCTGCCTTTCTGGGGCTGTCTAAGCCGCAGGTTTCGCTCTGCAGAAACCCCCTTTTATTCAGCGCCAGCTCTGGGATGAGCACCCTTTTGTCAGAGTGTGCATCCCCGTGGAGCCATTTTACGAAGCAGTTCAAGTTTCAGTATTGCTTGTATCAGAGCAAATAAAGCTTAACAGCAAGCTGGGCCCCAGTGTATGCTGGCAGCTGAGCACACCAGCATAAACTCGGTGGAGAGAAAATTCAACAAAAAGGCAGCGTTGTGTGTTGGGCTAGCCCAGGGCTGTGCAGTGGGGTCCAGGTGCTGAGCAGAACAGGAAGCAGGGCCTCACCTTTGCATGGTCCCTGGCAGCTTTGCTGTGCACTGCTAATGAGTATCGTCATTCCTGTCAGGAAACAGAGGTGGGCAGCTAAAAAGATATAGCAGAGTTTGAAGATAGGAATTGCCCCTCTAGCTGAATGGTTAGGCTCTGCAGTCTCCTTTAGGAGAGTGCAGTCAACTCTTGAGACTTTCCCAGAGTTTTTTTTATGGGGATTCATCTGGAGGACTAAGAAAGTGGAGCCAGTGGCATTATATTGACTCCACTGATACTATCCTCCTAAATTAAATGGTGGAAGAACAAGGCCTGCCTGTGAGATAAAGTCAGGGCCTACTTCATCTACCTACAAAGTTTTAATGGCAGTGAGAGGGAGTAAGTTAAAAGTCATGTGTTTCTGTAGAAAATGGTGGGAGTCTTTGGTTTGAATCAAACACACTAAACCATATTTCAGGACTGTTGTGTTTTCCCTTGTATTTTTGCTTTTGAAGTTGTCTCGTGTGTGTTTTTGCTCATAGGCCCGTGGGTCCCTTTGTTCCCGACTCCAGCGCTGGGTGAGGAGAAACACTGGACATGCCTAAGGATTATGGTAACCAGTTTGGAAACTGTGTCTTCTGCCACAAGTGTAAACTCTGAGAACTGGTGCAGCCTTGTGAAAGGGCTTCATGTGATGCCCTCCAGTGGCAACAACATGTACAGGTATTTGAAATCACAGGGGATAGAAAGGAATTGAAAAAGTGGTTCTTTTAGCCCACTCTGAAGGGGTTTGGGCAGCCCTGGCAAAGTCCCCAGTTAGCTGCTGGGTGAGGCATAGTTGGGCGTATTCTGGCCTTTAGCTGTTTCTGCTGTTGCAAGCTCTGCAGGGATGCATGGATCACTTCTGCACATCAGGGCAGCCTGTGGGGTTCAGCTGGCCAGTACCAGAGCTTTAGGCGTGAGCTCATATCCTTCTCAGAGGATGAATTTTGCTCTCTGCCAGTAAATGCACATAGTAACAAAGAACAGGAAGAAAAATAACAACAGGTACCATGAAAAATGCCTCTTGCAGCACATAACATCATAGACAACGACAACTCATTTTTAACTGACTGTTGCCCTTCTATATGATCTAGTTCAGCCAGAGTTCTGTAGACAGGCCAGAGATAACTGATTTTGCCTCATCTGAGATACGTTTCAATGTGGAGAAATAGCTCTCGAATTGACAGTGAAACGTAGCTCTCCAAGTTGAATGATACATCCAGGATTCCAGACATACTTGGTGTTAGCCTGCTCCAGGGCACTGAGCTGGACCTGTTAAGGCCTTTTGGCTTCAGTAGGAAACTCGCCTTTCACTGTCAAATACAGCATCCAGTTCTGTGCAGGGTTTGGCCCTCACTCACAGGCTTAGAGATGTCCTGCTCTTCTGGTGGGCGTACACAGAGAGATGGGGTTGATGGGAATTTCCAGCTTGGATGTCGTACTGGTCTGATCAACTGTAGTGGAAGTGGTGGCCTCTCTATAAAGAATTTATCTAGAGATCTTTCACAGCAACAGCTGGTTTGAAAAAATTCAGGTTGTCCAAGTTTCCTTTGCTGTGTAAATATTTAAGTGACAGGGTTGGGATTCCTGAGGAAGGAGAAGCTTTTATTAAACAGAAACATGCAAATTCATTTCCTTTACTGTTTTTAACCTAGTAGCCAATTATTCCTTATTTGTTCTTTTTTCAAATAGTTCTGTTGCTGCCTTAGCTGTCCTGGACCATGCCTGGGAGTGCCCACTGGAGTCATTCTGCTGAGCAGGCTAGTCAGCCATCAGGCCTTAATTCTCCAACAGATTCATCGAGCTGGGAACATAACAGAGCTGTTTGGTACTTGTAGAGTCCCACTGCAAGGGTGTCCTTGCACAGTCCTGCGAGAGGGTTGTGAAATCCTGGGGATTCCCAGTTCATTTCATCAGCTGAAAAGTATGTTGGATTGGGTTTTAGGTGAAAGACTAATCCTGCCGCCAGGATACAGCTATGGTTTAAACACTTGAGGTGAAAGCTGGTTGTGGGGAGAAGAATGGTGGGTTCACTGGCAGCCTTTCTGTCTTGGGAGGTTCAGACATCCTCACACCTCTACTCGGATAGCTGCTTGAAGAGTGGGGCTCTCAATTTCTGGCAGATACAGGTAAAACATGTTCCAGTGGGTAGAAGCTGGATCCAGAATCAAGGTGTACATTTCTAAGCCAAGAATGGTGCTTTCTCACCACTTCATTCCCCAGCACAGGAGCTGCTTTCTCTGGTGTGGCTGTGCCGGGATCCCCAGGGTGCACGGTCACCTCCTGCCCTCTGCACTGGCAGTGGTTGCTGGCCGAGTCACCTGTTTCTGGTGAGCACAAGTTCCTTTGCTCACTGCCAGACATAGCAACTGAAGATCTCTGCTTACGGGGCCTGCTTACAGAGGGTCTCACAGGGTGACCGAAACAACCCTTTCTGCTCTGGAAATGGCTGAATTCAGGGTAGGCTGAAAAATGACCCTAAACTTGCATAGCTCAGTGTTGCTAAACCCATGTTTTGAGGCTTGCAAAATAAATTGATATCCAAGAGCAGATGGTCCTAATCACTGCTGTAGTGAGGTACTCTAGTCCTGTTTTTATGGTTTCTGAAGGCCTGAAGCTATTTGGGACAAAACAGACAAGCTTTTGATGCACAGTTCTATGTCAAATCTCTTAGTTTTGCCAGCGGCGTTTATTTGTAGAGACCCTGTATATTGTAGAGGCCCCTACCTGTTCCTGGCTATCCCCTAGAACGGAAACTTGAATCAGTGAATTTTGTAATAAAAGTGCAATAAATCTGTGGAAAAGCTTCTCTGTGACTCTTGATTGAGCTCAGGTAGTTTTGACATACACAGATGAGGCTGTTTAGAGCTGGCCAAGCCTGACCCTGTCTTGATTGTCTGGTGTCTGAAAATGAAGGCTAAACAAGGACGTATCAACTGAGTGTTGGGCCAGAGTTCTTCCAGCCCCATGGATACCCAAAGCTTCAAGAGCACAGCATTGGGGTGAGAATTCTTCAGTGCTGAGCGGGAGGAACAGATCTGTGAGCATGGAGAGAGGATACATCCAAGTGGAGATGAGCATAGCTAAAAAGAAAGAGCTAAAAATGATGCTTTTGGTTTCTCTCTAAGGGTAATGGAGCACTGCAAAAAGCCTGTCTGTTTTTTTGTTTTTTCCCTGGATGAGTGAATGAGAAACATGGGCATTCTGTAAAAGAGTCTTATGTTTGAGACTGTAGTGCCTGCTTGGGTATTTCAGAAAGCCTCACTGGGTATGTAGGCGCTAACAGTTCACACACAGGGGAGGTGTATTTGATTATCTCGTGTCACAGACTTCATGTAGCAACAAGAAAACTTGATTGTAAGATCAGCTTTATGGTTGGAGTGTTTTCAGCTCTAGCAGCTGTACACTGTTCATGCCTCTTGCTATTTCTGTTTTTCTTTAAATGTTTGGCTCTTCAGCAGCCTCAGGAGTAAAATCAATGATTGCTCTGGAACTGGGGAGTTGCCTAGGCATCAGATGGGTATTGGGGTCACCCAAGTGATCCAGCTGCCACTGCTGCGTGGTGACTGTCACCTCTGAGAAGGATGGTATCTGTTTCTGTGTGGAGAATTCTGGGATGATGATGGATCTGGTGACCATAGTGGCTTTCTGCTAAGATCCTTCTTAAGAGGATGGAACTCATAAGGGCTCCAGCCTGGCAGCTGATCTGGGTCAGGGTTGCTTTGCTCTTCTTAGGGAAACAGCTGGTTTACAGGGAGTGTGATGGAGCGGTTGATGCTGAAAGAGGGCATTGCTTAGGGCACATTACATGTGGGTGTGGTAGCTGCAGAACACAGGTTATGAGAGGGCAGTCCATGGAGGTGTTGTAATTCCAGTATGTATCCGTAAGATACCAGGTGTTTCCAAAGCAAAGCAGGGGTGGACGTAATGCTGGAAGCGTGAGTTGAATGTGTAAAGGTGCTGGGCAATATCTGCATTGAAAAATGACAGTCTGCAGTTCTTGTAGTCCAGCAGGATGCCAATCCTTCTAGGGGGAATAGTAATTCTGATGTCTGGTGTCATCCCGCTGTGCAGGAACTCGTACTTGTGCCTGTAGGCAAGAAACACAAAAGACCTGAGGGCACCCTGGCTGCTCTCAAGGGGAAGCACACAGGTGTGTTCCAGGGTGTACTTCCCACTTCACAGTCCTGTCCCTTCTGTGTGCCCTGTGGTTACTGCCAAGTCCCATCCACGTTGCTGAGCAGTGGCTGTGTTTCCTAAGGGGTTGTCTCCCTGTGCTTGCACACAGCCGTATCCCACAGCTCTTGGACCTGCCTCATGTTTCAAATCCCAGTCTGGCTGTGAATGGACAAGGTCAGAGCATGAGATGGAACTTTCTGGGCTTTTTCTATGCCTCAGAGGACAGCGTGGGTGTCCCATAAATCAGAGGGTGCACTCTTGTCCCCAGGAGTAGCTTGAATTTGTCTCTTTCTCCATGAAGGAGCTGTGCTCTTTTAGGCCAGTTGGGTTTGCCCCAGAAAGACCCTTGTCATCTAAGCCTTGCCCCTGGGAAGCTGTGGGCCCTGCCATGGAGTGGGTGGTGAGGTGACTCAGTCCTGTCCTTCCAGGTGCTTCCATGCTGCCCAGTTGCTCCCTGAGGGTCTGTGGTGCCAAGCCCTCTTTCCTGCCAGTGTTACAGAACTGCTCACGCCCACCTTCACAGCAGCTGCAAGGCACTGTAATCCCTGGGGCAGAGGCTGCCTTATGCACAGCATGGCGGAGCATCCCCCAGGCTGTTGGACATCACTCTCTAAATTATGTTTCTGGCTGCTTTTCCTACAGGACCTCTCTGCTCAGCCAGTGTTCATAGGGAAATTTCAGTCTTTATGCTCATTTACTACAAGAGTGATTGTGATTCCTGTACTGTGGATTATTGGAGGCCAGGAAGGTGCTCTGCACATAAACAGCTTTGTCATGAGGGTAGCCCTCCCCATGTAGTCACTGAGTGATGCTGAGGTCCCCTAACAGATTCTCAAACAGCTCTCTCTAGTGTGGCATGCTGCAAACAAAAATATGAGATGTATGAGATGTGCCTTTCTGACCAGAAATGAGAAGATTTATTCAGCTGAATGAGTTATCTGGCATTTCCTAAGGGCCACCTCATTCACTAACCGCTTCTTCCACCCACATTGCTCAAACCTGAAACAATTTCCCTGCAGAAATGGGTACAAACTGAGCAATGGCCCAGCTCCTTTTCTCTCTGGAGTCCATGCTTATTGCTCCAGAAGAATGACAACAAACCTCAAGTACCTCCTCGCTCAAAGTAACAAGGAAATCCAATTAACCTGCCTGCAGTGTATAATTAGCTGTGGTGGGTTTGGCTTTCCTCATTAAACGCAGCATTTCTTGTTGTGTGGAAGGCAGATGCTGGCACTGCTGAGGGCTCTGGGTGTGCAGCTGGTGCCCTGCTGGGCGGCTCAGAGCAGCGGGTGCTAGGGAGGAGTGAATGCTCTAGCCAGCTGAGTGCATCTAAAACCTCCCTGTACCAGCAGGCAGAGGACAGGCAGATTTGGGGCCCGGCTATTCCATCCTTGCTATTTGCTGAGTGCAGCACCCTGGCACCTCTGGCTGGCTGAGCACTGAGCTATCCAGGCAGGCAGTAGGCAATGCTCGGGCATGCCTGGGGATGGGACTGTTTTCTTGCTCCTGGATGCTTCACAGGGTGCCCAGATCACTCATGAGAGTCAAAGGCAATGATGCTAATGTAATAGTGTCCAGCAGTGCAGCTAAGGTATAGGGGAGCTGGCATTTCTGCCGGCAGGTATCACCTACTTCCATAGATAGAACAGAGCTCAAAACCAGTTGGGTACAACTGGATTTAGCCAGATACGTAGTTTCTGGGTTACCTGGGTTACCTCTGTCTTCCCACTGGGGTTTTGGTAACCTTTACAGCTAAATTCTGTAACTCAGATTTTATTCAGATTTGTTCCTGAGACTGCCTATTTCAATGTGAGAATGTCATTAAGCAGGAGGATTTACTTAAACATTCCAAAGTCCTTCCAAGACCATTTCACAGTGCCACTGGTCGAATATCAGAGGCCCCTGGTTAAATGTTTGGTCTGGGCTGATATGAAATCACCCCTGCTGCTCTGCTTGCAGGTGTACAGGTAGGAGGTGTTCCTGTAGGAGACTTGCAGCCTCCACAGCCTTACCTTGATGGTGTGATGATATGCCTCATGCACCAGGATGAGTTGTTTGCCCCTAGGTTACCATGTCTTGGAGTGTTCTCAAAAGCCACGCCAGTTCTGTACTCTGTATCTTCCTCAACTTCCACCTCCCAGTAATGCTTTCCTGGAAATGGGATCAGACTGCCTAAGATTGCAATACACCTGTGGGAGACAGACAGGAATTTATGCTTTTGCAGGGCCTCTCTAATGCTGTTTATAGTGTTTAGGTGTGTTTAGGTATGTATATACCGGGACATTACAGATCAATAAACAAGAGCCACTTCTGCTGTCTACTTAGCAGTGCAGTGTGGATTTTTGACTACAGCAAATTCCCCATGCTGAGGAACTGACACACGACCTGCGGGTTTCTCTGTGGCACTTGTCTTGTTTTTACCTGTGGGTAGCTTTGTATAAACGAGTGCCCTGGGCACTTTCAGGAATATGGAGAACAGCATCCTGTACTGACTGGGTTTTCTAGGAAAGCTATTACTTGCTAGAAAAGAGAGTGTTATGGTTTGGAAACTGATAGCAGGGGAAAAAGTCTACCTATCTTGTATTTTCTTCCCAAACAGCCCAGGGCTTTAGATGTCACTCACCATTTAGGAACTGAGCACTGTAACAGCATGAAATTCCTGGGGCAGCTGGGGAGGAGGCGACCTGCCTACACTGTATTTGGAGAGATCAGGAAGAATTGAATGAGGTAGGAGAACTTGTAATATGCTGGGTACCTGGGCCATGAAAAGTTTTAAACAGTGGATTGTGGCTCCTAGAATGTATGGAACCATGGTAGGAACCATGTAGAAGATAACTCTTTTAAAAGATGTGTAGGAAAGACAAGGACAATGTACTACAGAGAAACTCTTAAGATTGATTTACTGGTACAGTCTTGGAATCAAAGGAAATGAGTGCTTGGAACATGCAAGTCTGCAAAAGCACAGGTTCTGAAGCCAGGAGGTTGGGCAAAATAACTCATGGTAAATGCTTCTGAAACACCCTAACTTAAGAAGACAATATGAATCCTGTAAGACTACACCTCAGCTTTTTCTCCAGAAAAGTACGTCATTGTCACAGGGGACAGAAGGTTGGAAGCACGCACAACCAGATGTTACTCTTGTAGGGTCTAAAGTTGTAAGTTACAAAGGCAAAGGATGTTGCTGACAGACACTGAGCTCTTCTGCCTCTAGGTAATGCTGAAAAAGAGCTGCATTCAGCATTTAGGGGGCACACACAGCACGATAGCATTGCTCTGCAGCAGCAGTTGCTTAAAGCAAGTGTACAGTTCATTGCAAGTGCACATAGATGTCTTGGGAATAGCTTAAAGGCTGCTGAAATCAGGACTCATAGAGATTGTGCTGCTACAGTTTGAGAAGGAAGAGGAATGATGCAAAATGGATGGGTAAATATCTGAACAAAAATGACCATAGTAATGAGAGCTTTATCTTGACATGAAAGAGACTTCTGGAAGTTCACAGTGGTCCCAAAACCTCAGCCTTAGAATGAGGTGAGTGCCAGCTCTGGCTGTTTCCATGAAACATAAAAGCACTCTGTGGAAGTGGGATGAAATCCCATTTAAGCTTATCAAGATGACTTTAATGAAGACAATCATTGTTCTCTTGACTCTTTTCTACTGAGCCCTCTAGTAACATTGCATTTCCATGGAGGAATTAAGTTGTGGACTTCCATTATCCTGTGTCTGCAGATGCCTGTCCTAGTTATGTGCTGTTTCTGTGGTTTTGACTGGAAGCATGCATTTTGGCAAGCTTAGTCTCTCACTTCAATAGTGGAGGGCCTAATTCTTTTTTGAAAGTAAAATCTGTCAGTCCAAGTAGTATCAGTTATGTCTTTCAGCAAGAGTTAAGTTTTCAGATCCCTCTCCTTTCCTTAGCATTTTTCAGGGGGCACTTAAAAAATTTAGCTCGATGTGCCAAACGTGTAAGCAGGTTTGTATGTAATTGTGGCTATTGCACGTGTAATCCTCTTTAAGAGTTTGCATTAACTTCCAAGTGGTGCTTAAGTTCCAAAGAGCAGCTAGAGAGAGAGATTTCAACTCACAAAATTAATGAGAGCTGATGAAAGCCCCATTATACATTTCCTGATATCTATTAAAAAAAACTAAACCAAAGTGCTTCAGTATACCTTGTAAAGCTGTTATCATAGATGGGCAGATCACACTCTGGGTTTTCCAGTTCATCACATGAAATTGTAAATCCATCATCTAGAATTGCCAGTAAAGGATGGGCTGTGTCCTCATTAAGGTAGAAGCAGGTGCCTGCAAGAGAAAATGCCTGAGGATAAGTCCAGAAACTTCTTATAGCATTAGGATTTGCAGCAAGGGTGTGGTGAAATGTTTTTTGGATCCAGTGCTCTGGAAGGAATCTGTGGCTGACACTGAGAGGACAAGATTGTCTACTTGAAGTTTTTCTAATAATCGGTGTTTTACATCTTAACAATGTTTAGTTTCAACCTCGTGAAAAGCAGGGGCCTTAACCTGGTTTTGAACCCTACCAGGGCTCAAAGCTGCAGGCATTGCACAGAAGTGGCTATTCAAAGATGAGGGGTCCTCCCTGCAATGGACTGTCGCGGTTTTAAGTGATTTTCCTCAGAGCTGAAGTGATCTGGTTTGAATCGCTGAAAGGAAAAAGGGGGCTTAAAGGCCTCTCCGTGGCTTCACTCTTCCACATAAAGGCGGGGCAAAGTTTGAAAAGAAGGGATCCCTTGTCAGATCAGCCCTCAGAGAGGAAAGTCCAGGCCAGGGTAAAAGTGCTTCTGCCTTTCCCCCTGTGGAGACTGACACTGCGCTCGGATGAGCAGCCACGTGCGTCACAGCTGCTGTTTGTAGTTGGTGCTTGTGTATCTACCCCAGAAAGGACCAAAGGTCATTCACAGTGTTGGAGGTGGGTTCTTGCAGTTGACAGATCAATTTGCATCAGCTGTTTGCATAATGTAGACTCAGAGAACATAAATCTCTCCATGCTAATCCCAAATGAAATCATTACAATCAAACTGCAAGTTACTTCAGTGCAAATACAATACAAACAATGACAGGGCAATTACAGGCATGTGCTGCTGAAAACAAACACATGCTGTGCAAACAGAATGGGCAATTTCAAATATTGAGTTTGATTTAAGCAGTTGGAATACACATAAACGATGGTAACACAATGACAGTCTTCCTCTAGGGATTTGAGGGTGAGCATTTATTTTCTGTGGTGTCACTGATGTGTAGCAGACAGGGTTTTTACTGAAACATAACCTTTCAGTTAATGGCTGTGTGGTCAGCTTGCTGAATAAATACAATTTGCAAATCTCTCACAGAAGGTAAGGGAAAGGTGTGAATACATCTGTGAGTGATCTGAGAGGTTTGAGACAAACCAGTGAAGTTGCAGTGTCATTTCAGCAGTAATGAAGGTGAAAACAGGTGTGTGCCTCTAAGTCATCAAAATGAGCTTTAATTAGATGTTTGGGAGGGGAAGGGGCTTCCAACTTCCCTTTGGGGTAGGTTAATCCTTGCCAAGTGTGGCACTGGGAGCGGATGATAATGCAATATCAGTTGCCAAAAGCAAAGCTTCCAGCTGAAAGCTGGACTGCGTTTTTCTTGATAAATAAAAAGAACTAGGCCTTGGAGCTTCCCCAGTCAAGCTGGAGATGTTCTAATAAATACAGAGGATGATTTTGCATATCCAATTGACTCAGTAAAGTGCTGTCTCAGCCATACTTTCCAACAGTAGCATCATTACAAGGAAATCTCTGAAGTAAAGTAAAATCACACTACCACTTTCCTCATTGGTGTGTCAGTACTTGGCAAGCCGGCAATATCTGGGGGCGTTGGGTTGTACTGTCTTTTAAAATGTTTAGAAATTAGTAACTTTCAAGTATCAAATGTACTGGACAGAAATAATTTTTAAATTACAGAGCTAAAGCAATGCACTTATTGTTATAAAAAGTTGTTTTTTTCATTCCTCAAAGGTTACCAGGTGTGTCTAATTAGATGTGAGAGATTAGAACCTGATCCAGAGGCCATTGAAACCAGCAGGAATCTTTCTGTTGAGATAATAGATGCAACAATAGGCTGCTGGAGTTGTTCTGAGCTATACAGTACCTGTGGTGTGGATCAGGACAGGTTCACTTCTTTCACTGGAGCCACCCAGGTTTTGGGCTCTAACACAGATGTGATACCTTTGTGTTGGCTGGAGGTGAATTAGGACTTCACAGTTAGGAATCCCAACAATAGATCTACAGAAAAGAAATCCATGGAAAATGATAGGGTAGAAAACAAAGGTAGGCCTTTGAGATTATTTTTCTGAACAACAAAGAAGAAATTAAATGATCAGCTTCTTTTGTAACCCATCAACACTCTACCTTGTACAGTAGCAGGGGCAAGAAAGAGTCTGTGACAGACTGTGCAGGTGCTTCTGCTCTATTCCCATACCAATGCCCATTCCCATATAGTAATTTTTAATTAACATTTATACAATTAATTTTTCTAAGAGGAATGTTTTTTAAAGGTAAATTCACCAAAGGGTTATGGGACTCAAAAAAACAATCACTCACTCAGTAATAATATCATCGTTTTCTTCATCTGTCAGCTTGTACAGTTCAACCGTGTAGGAATCAACAGGGTTAATGTCTCCAGATTCCCAGCACACCAGTGCTGCATTTTCACAGCTTTGGATCTTTTTACTCTTTATGATAGGTGGTGAAGGAGCTAAAAGGTAGGCAAAAGAATAATTCTAAGTTGTTGCTTGAAGATGTTTGCAACAAACATGCTCTGAAGACTTAAAAAGATAGAGCAAAGTTGTTCAGTTAAAGAAACCTGCTTCCAAATGGACAATAAACAGCAGGCAAGGCAATTAACAATAGCATTTAAATACTTAATTTGGACTATAAAGGTCCCAAGAGAATTACACAGAGAAGTAACATAGTGAATAATTCTACAACAGTTTTCTTTCTATCATTAGTTTTATCTTTGTCATAAAGGTGCTTCTCTTCTCTGCTCTAAGATGTCAAACACATCTGGAACCAGTACTTGAAGGTCTTACTCTGGCGTGCTCGATCTGATGTCAGGCTTTCACGCAATGTGTTTGACTGAACTGCTGTTACAAAGGACAGCATAGCAATGTGAATCCACAAAATACCTATAGGCCAGTAAAAGGAGAGCTGACATCCATCTGGCAGACCTGGGAGACTGGAGCCTTATTGGCTGGTGGTCTAAATCCTTGCATTTAAATAAATTATTTTGTCTCTCTGCTTCTTTCTTCAGCTCCAAAAGAGGGACAACTGGCCTGACAGGCTGTCCAAATAAAAGTAAGGAATTCCCATGCAGTCAGTAGGCTTACATCAGAAGAAACAAAGTGCCCAAAAAGCATAAAATTCAGAGATGACTGTGAATTTCACTAGAAAGGTCCCATGGTTGTATGAATAAAATACCTTTACCTGTTACATAAACTGCTCTTTCACTTGGTGGACTCATACCAGAGGCATTTAAAGCACTGACCCAAAATTCATACTGTGTATTCGGCAACAGATTAGTAATGGTGCAGTATGTTTCTTTGACTTTTAGAGTATGCTCTGAAACAAAAACAACAAAGCATTTACAGTGCTTTTTTACACAGTTACCCACTCTTCCCCAAAGCTGTCTCAAATAGTGGATTTGAGGCATGTTGTTTTGTGTGCTGAGTTCAAGAGAGCTCCTTGTGCTCCACTTTGATTAGCTGTCAGGTAGTTTCACCATGCTTTCCTCTAAAAGGCATAAATCAGATAGCACATCACCTTCTGCAGAAGCTACATCACTCAGAACTCAAAATCCAGAAAGAAAGATCACCCACCTGTCAGTAATTTTTTTTTCTAAAAAGACCCTGCATGTTCCTGCTGCAGGGATGCTGCTCAGCTCATCCCAGCAGAGGGACAAGAGCTGAATCTATTTTACTACCCATTTCTCATTCTTCATCTTAGAAAATTTGGTTAGGTCATGCTTTTCTTTCTGAACTAACCAGTGGTATTCATGTGGCTTCCACTTTTGCAGGTTCTGCAAGAATATTATTAGCAAAGGCAGCTTTGTCACAAGGGTGGGACATTTTAGGATGGTTCTGTGGTTCTTTTTTTTTTTTGTGCATGTGCATCATAGGGAGTTACAGCCTTTTATTAGCACTGACATAAACTGTAAAATCACTGGGGGGATTTCAGTGAGTGTGCTGATAATATGATGATTTGGTCTCTAAAAATACTGTGCTTTGCACTGGATGCAGCACGTGTGTGCCTAATGTAGTGCCTACCCTCCAGGAAAGGAAATGCTACTGTTGAGACCCGACTCCATCCATTGTCCCCTTCCCATTCCTGCTATCTCTGCTGCTGCCCTGCCCAGTCTTTGCTCCTGTGATGGGTCCTGCTGCAGCCAGCAGCACGGCAGACCTGGCAGGGGAAGAGGAACAAAGCCAGAAGGAAATGTGGTGGCAGAGATGACAGTTTTGGTGACAAAGAGAGTGCACAGAAAGTGTACTGGATGCCACATTAAGTCCAGAAGTACTTTGGAACCAGCTGGTTTTGCACCCTTGGGTCCAGGCCTCCTTACCTGCCTGCTCATCACTGTGCCTCTCGTTGCTCACTGGTTTATAGCACAGTTGGTAGCCCTCCACAGTGTCATCTGAGAAGAGGCCCCAGCAAACTCTCAGTGAGGTGCCAGTTGCTGCATTTGGAGCCTGGGGATTGATCACAGGGGCACAAGGAGCTGCAGAGGGGAAAACAGGTCAGGTTTTGAATGTATAAGCATGGTATGTTGTCCCTCTCCTGCACAAAGGTGTTTGCACAAAGCCTTGGCACTGAATGGGGTCATATTCCTCCCACATGGAGGAAAGTCAGGAGCTGACTCTGTAAGCAGTTGCAGATAATAATCAGGTCACTGGTGTATGAGAACTAGTCTTGCTCCAAATCAAAATGAAAACAACAAAATAAATAAGCCTCAGCCTACCCCTTCTCTGTAAACTTGACCTCCCCTGCTCTGGGGGCTGGTGTTCACCAGTGAGCAACATCTGCCAAGCCTGCACTGCTGCGACCACCCCGGGGCTCGGAGCCACTGGAGGGGATGGGGGAAGAGCTGTACAACAGGGGGTCAGCAGCACAAGCAAACAAGCAAAAAATGCTATTTTACTTTAAGGAAAACACAGTATTTGTGCATAAAAACTGCTCTTCCTGACCATTTGTGATGCCCCAGAAAAGATTTTAATTTTTTTTTTCCAGTTATTAGAACTTTGTGTTTTGCTCTTTTTCCTGTGGTTAATAGGAAAAAAAATTGCTAAATAGCAGAGGAACAAGCCACTGAAATCCGGTTATCAAGAGAAGCTGTGCAGGTTGTTTAAAGCAGTCTGGTGTTCCTCTCTATTTCTTTCAATCAACTACAAGGTAAGATGCGTTATCACCAACTAAGCGTGCCTGACCCCTCAATAGAAGGGGGTAATCTTTGTGAGTCTTCTAGGAAATCATCCAGCAAAAGCAGGGAAGGCCAAACTTCACAGTTCTGGTAATTTTATACTGAAAACAAATGAAAAGAAATAATATCCAAAAATATCTACCAGTGTCTCTGTATATAGTTGCAAACAAAAAAAACCCCTAGAATGAAAACTAGGGAGAAGCTAATCCTGCCTTTGCTGTTCTCCTTTAAAAGAAGTAATGGATTTCTGTTTAATACATATCCTTAATTAAATGTAAATAGGTCTGAAATAATGATCAGATAGGAAGAGTACCTGGAATAGCATTAATGGAGTTCATTAGTTGTTCAACTTCAGAGAAATCTATGACCCGCTCTTCAAAGTCTGGCAGTGTTGAAAGCTCTAAATTCACTTCTTGCTTTAAGAATTCTTGCAGCCTGTAGTTGTAGGGGAAAAAAATATATTTCTAATTAGAAGTACCATAGGTTGAAGATACCTATTTGTAAGAGAAAAAGAACAGCACACTGCAAATTAACATGTATTTCATTAAAATTTTGTTTTCATAGTTGTACAAAGCTCAGGCCCCCATGCTCGTTGCTTGGAGATATGTTGGATCAGTGCTCCAAGATGCCAAACAGAGCTGGGTGCTGGTGGGACTGAGGGACCTCTTTTGTGTGCCCCCTCATGAGTGAACTGGCTGCTGCACACTGCACTCCCACTGAGCAGGGGGAGTGAGATTTCCCCAACCTCTCTGTGCAAGGCAACCTATTAGCTACATAATTTTCATTATTTTGAATTTACAACACTTACTAATTCAGGACTTTGTGGCTCTAGGTGTCATAAATTTGAAAAAAAGGGGTATCTTTTCTCTGTGTTTTCATTAACAATTACAGTCAATTAAAAGAGGTGGGGTTTTTGCAATTGATTTAGTGTGCCTTAAGACTTCTTCCAACTGCTCCAAGATCTTTCAGTATCTGTTTTGAGTTCCCACAGCTTGACTTTCTACCCTGCTATATTGATGCATAAATAAGCCTGTTACTAATCTATTTAGGGAGCTCAGTTTTAGTCCCATTTGTATCCAGAGCATTTCTTTTGAGATCTTTAGCAATCCTGTTTCTCAGTCAGTGAAATTAGTTCCTTATGACTAAGATGAAAACAGTGATTTAACAGAGGCTGTAACTCTCCTTTTGGGTTTCCTGAAATTGGATCTAAACTAGTTTTGACTGTTAAACTTCTTAGAGCAACTTTTCCTAATGCAGTTTGAAACAAAAATACTAAATATTTCAATAGCTCTAGTGGCCTAGACAACATTTGTGTGCCTGAACAAAGTCCAGAACATGCAAGTGTCTCCAATAACCAGTCCATTTAACAGGAAAAAATGTGACACAAAATCCCAGACTGTGATACTACCTGTCAACCATGATTACTGCTGCCTGTAGAAAAAGAGAGAGAGACAGTGTTAAAGATGGAAAAGTCCAGTCAGACTACGTCATGCTGTTGACCTGTCTTACATAAATTGCCCCAAATGCAGCCTTTGGAGTGACATAATTGGCTGCCACCCAGATCTGAAAACGAAGTCATGCCTAATTGTCCATTCAAAGGGATCAAAGATCTTGGCTCCATTTACAGTAGAATAAAGTGCAATATCAGGCAGTGATCAGTGTCTCCCAACTAGACTCTAGGCTGATTCCTTCCTAAGCTGTCCGAAGCGCCAACAGATTCTTCACAAACAAAACCCAAAAACAGCTGGAGAAAAGAACTGAGTGAAACTATCTGCACCAGAGGGAATATGAGCCGTGCATGTAACTGCAAGACAGATGTACAGTCCCTGGAGAAACCTAAGCAGCTGAAAGCTCATGACCAACAGGTATTCCCTCCTTGGTGAATAGTGGTTCTTAGGGGTGATGTCAAACTGTTTACACGCTAAGGAAAAAATAAGATTATTCCAGGAATGCAGAGGAATGAGAAAAGTCAGCTCATGCGAAGAATTCAGCAGGTTGGAGTGCCACAGCAAACTGATCCACTGGAGCAAACTGGAGGTGTTTAGGAGATTGATTTGTTGTCCAGTTCAGAAGTTGCTGTGGCTGTGCTACAGAAATCCTTCCACCCACCTGAGTCCCAGGACAGCTCAGGTTAGAGCAATCACTCATCAGCAGTAAAAATTCTCTTTTTTTCCCAAATATTTTTCTACCCGCAAAAGCAAAATAATTTCTTGACACCACCTCAAAACAGGGATGCATCCATCACTTTGCAGAAGCTCCTGATGTATTTAGTTTGGAGCCTCCTGTTCAGCTGAACTTTCCAACAAAATGAGCAAGAAAAAGAAACATTCTCCAAAGTGATTGCATCAGCCTGCCTGCTGTGAACCCAGAATAGAACAAGAGAGCTGAGCCTGCAAGAGGCAATGAACACTAAGTGCTTCCAGAGTTTCCTGAGATAAGCATTCTAGGGAGATATCTTCCCTCTGAACCCCAGTGTGACTCACAAACCGATGAGCATCCAAATTACAAACTTCTGCTTCTGCATTTTGCCCCAGTTGTGTTGCCCTACTAAGCTGATGCCACCATGCCAAGCACCTGGAGCACTGACAGCAGCATGGACTGAGCACCCCAAGTGCTCTCCAGAATAAAGCCGCTTGGGACTTCCTGGCTGGGGACTACTTGCAAGCAGCAAAAAGCACTTAGAAGGGGCCTTAACAGTTAAAGCTCTTTACCTTCATAAATTCAGCTTTGTCATTTTCCAGGAAAAGTTCATGGGTTTTGTCTGTCAGTTCCTTGCAGGTGTCGAGATGTTTCCCAGAATTGACCAGCTGCTCATATAGAGCTTCCAGCTTCTGCCTCTTCTCTTCCCCCAGTGCTTCCAGCTGTTCTTCGTACTTTTGAGCAAGCACTTGTACTGCATCGTTGTAATGCACCTCAAAGTTCTGCTCCTGCCTCCCAAAGTTTTCCTGCAAGGCATTTGGGGGTTTGTACCTTGGCATCAAGGCTGATCCATAGGTCATCCAGAGAAAACTCCAATCTGCTTAAAATTCTCCTTACCAGGGAGGCAACGTCATGGTTTAATTCACAAAGCCAGGACACAGTGCCAGTACACAGAAGATGTAATTTGACTTATTTGCATTTTTAGGGGTTTATTCTGAACATTCAACCTCCCTGAGGCACCAAAGAATGTTGGATTTCGTTCCAGACATAAGAGCAACAGAAGTTGTTAAAAAAAATAAGATGCAAGGCAACCTAAGCCTGGGGAGCACAACTAGGTTAAATCCCAGCCATAATCTCACAAGTGTTTCCACCAACAAGCACATCCTTCCATGAGAGAAACCATGGCAACCCAGTGGGATCCATGGATTTGTGCTGGGGGAGCTGAGCAGCTAATGCCAGTATCCTCGCTCACTGCTGGAGAAAGCACTAGGAAGGAAGATTTAAGGAGCAGGCAAGGCTTTATTGTCAGCAGCCACCCACTGCTCGGGCACCAATGTCCTCCTGTGCCACATGGAGCAGAGAAAAGACCGCAGGTGCCTTGAGTCATTGCTTCAGTTTGACTTGCTGCCAGCTGACCCCCTTCCCCTGGGGCCAAGCTGACAGCAGCCAAGCAGGAGCACAACCCTTGAAGTCATCAGCTTGATGCAGCTGGTCCAGGGGTTTGCCTGTATCTGACACTTCTGTGAATGAAACCAAGGGAACATAAGGGGTGCACTCAGGATGGACTAGTTAGATCACAGGTCTTTGGCCATTTAAAACTAAGATAACCTGAGGGGAGAGAGGGGGGCACTTTATTTCTGAATGCAAATTTCCGTGCAAATGCTAAGTATGGTTTTATTAGTCCACATAAAAAATTCATTAGGATTAGTTTTCCCAAGTAGTTCAATCTAGGCAAACCCCAAGATAACTCTGTGCTCTGTTACTAAAATTACTCACTTAATTAACAACTGAACACTATGAGTGTCAGTATGACTGTCAAAATTGTTTAACACCAGTACCATAAAGTTAGTCCAAGAAAAAATGCCTTACCTCTACAGTGAGGAAGATTTCCTCCAAATGACTGGCAACATTTTCCATCTGAGCAATCTGTTCTTCTAACTTGCACATGTTTTTATGAATCTCTTCCTACAAAACACCCAGTGTGATTCTTATTATATCTGAACACTGTTTTAGAGACACCCCAGTACACCTGTATTACTCTCACCTTTTCCCTTTCCAAGGCACTGGGCAGTTGAGTCACCTCATGATCCTTGTGCTCACCGAATAGTTTGTCAAAAGCTCGGATTGGTATCTTGCAGGTAGAACAAAAAACATTTGCCACTTCCTCCTCTTCCTCCTCCTCCTGCTCCTCACTGACAGCCTGACTGTTCCACTCATCTGACATGCCGCCACTGCTAAGCCCCTCTCTGGACCATATGTTGCTCTCAGCCTCATCATCTGCTCTGGCTTTGCTCTGATCTTCATCTTGAGAAGCCTCGCCAGGAAGTCCTTGTTGCTTTGTGCTTTGACTTTGATCTTTCACTGGAGTGCTGCTTTTTGATGCGTTATATACGGAGCCTTGTGATCCTGCTTTTTGTGTGCGAGCAGGTGGCCATCTGCTCTCCATCTCCACACGTCCTCCAAGAAGCTCAAGCTCTTTTTCTCTATCCTCATCAAGTCCATACATCTTAGCCAACTCTGCAACCTCCTTTTCCATGTCGTAGCCCATTTCTTGTGAGCGCTGAACTTTTTCACTACTCAGTACAGATTCCCTTCCCGTATCCCCCAGAGATCTGTCTCCTCGATCAAACAGCTCTTCAGGAAAGATATCAAACCTCTCCTTTGATCCATAAAGATCCATGTGATAAAATATCAAACCTTCAGTCTCAGTCTCACTCGACTCTGGGGCTGGTCGGGAAGCTGAATGGCCACGTGACTGGCCACTAGTTTCATACTCTCTTGTGCTGCCAGATCTGGATGACATTGGTATCCTCAGCAAGGCTTTTGGGATGTCAAGTTTCAATCTTGTAGAAGATAAGAAAGATCTTTAGCTACATATTAGATATCAAGCATGAGTTTTTCTTGCTTAAAAATATATAGATGGAATAGATGTGGCTAAGGACTGCCTAGGTTCTGGAGGTAGGCATGGGAAAGACCACAGCCGGAAGTGCAAGCTTCAGAAGGGAAGCCATGGGAGGCTTGTTTTTTTCTCACCTCTGTGCAAAGCACAGCAAAGAGCTGTCTCTGGTGTGCATCCTGTTTTCTGAATGGCTCATCTGTGAGCCTGATGCTGATTTCCAAACTATGGACTAGCCCTGTCCTCAGCTCAACACTACAGCTGTGCTTCAGGCACAATTAGTGCTGTTCTGTGCAATTGGAAATGGCCCGGTTTGAAGTCTGCTCACCCTTCAGCTGCTGTCAAGAGTGTTTTCTGAACTGCCAGTCAGGCATAATGTAGAATGTCCTCTCTTGTGACCAGTGATGCCACATAACACACTAGAAAATGCCTTGAAAAATCCTATTCTGTATTTTTCAAGTTACCATTCTTAATACTGAAACTTGAGTCCAGGTCTTGGGTCCTTTCTTTAAAATACTGCAGGTAAAACATAGTGCCCTTGGGGATGTTCACAGTTCTCAGGTGCTGTGAAAAATATATATTTTAACATAAAAGAAGCTCAGAAAAAAGATCAGTGATGATCTCCATTATAAAGCACACAATAACTAGGGAGCAAGGCAGGTCATTGACCTGTGAGCTGAGAGATGTCTGCGCTGACATGAACGTTGCGCATTTTGTCCATTCTGTGCAGTGAGGGAGGTGTGAGAAGAACACGTGGAGGTGACATACAAAGCTGTATGGTAAAGCATATCCCAGATGAACCTGGGACAACACTAAGGTGCAAAGGCAATTTTAATGCTGCCTCCCCAAGCCCACTGTTTCCAACCAGCCTGTTTTAACAACAGCAATGAAATAATGCCAGCACAGAGTCAGCCCTGTCAGAGAAACCTTCCCACAGCTTTCCACTGCTCACCAGCATGAATGAAATCATGGCTACATAACTACTCAGATCAGTTTTATCATCAGTTTACTACCACAAGCAGAAGAGTTCATGGAAAGATTTCAGCTTAATATTAATGAACCTGTAGTTACATCTAGTCCTAGATAAGTGAAGCATATGAAAGCTTTAAAACCACTTTCTTGCAGAAAAAATAAAAGCTAGAAGATCAGTCAGACATCAGTGTTATCAGAGTTTCTGGATAAGCTTTCACACAATTTGCTTTCAAAATACTTTTTAGGGTTTTTTTAGTTTTGAGTAGTTGCTATTACCTCAAATTTATTTCATCAATATTTTACTAATTTTCCTGAGGATTACATAGCTAACAAGGTCAACACAGCCAGTGACTTATTAGAAAACAACTTCTTGAACTACTGAAAAATTCTGAGAAACTTTGCACTCTCTGTTTTTATATCCCTGACTGAGTGCAGCCTTACGGATCTGTAAGAAAACCCACACAGAAGTTCACTGTTTGTATTCTGGCACTGCAGACACAGGTGTGGATTCTACAGCTACAGCAATATCCTACTATAGATAAAAACACAGAAGTTAGGCAGAAATACCATTTATGCTAAAGGCAATAAAATAAATCATGCAAATTCTAACACGTTAACAGAGTAAAGGTCTTGACACATACCAGAAAATGTTGTCTGGCTCTCACAAAGACTTTCTCCCCCATAATTATAACAGTAAGACTTGCTTTAGAAGCTACTACTAATTAGAAAAGTGAATTAACATGTATTTTTCCTACCAAAATGAAATAAAATAAAATAAATTAAAATGAGCATAATTAAGTTTGTCTGGAACTCTGCTGCCTAAATAAGATTTTCAGATGATTGCTCAGTGTTTGCTCAGTTTACAGGCACAGATACAATTACACGAAACATGTTTAAGTCCGTGATGGTCAATTATCGTAAATACATAACAAAAAATGTTACTACCTAAAAACTTGCCTTCTATCTTAAGACGTCATAAATTCTTCTGATAGCTCAGATGGCATCAAAGTTCACTTCTATTTCCCCTAGTAAAAATTAATTCACACGAAAGCAATTCCTTGCCACTTTCCTGTGACTGCAGTTGGAAGATGCATTGCAGTAACCCTAGCCTGCCTCTTTGCTCCGATAGGGACATGCCAGCAATGAGCAATGGCACAAATATAGATGTGCCCCGGCTGTCCTTCAGCAGCATGCTACTTGAGTGTCACCAGGATGAATGTCATACACCGAGAAAAGGCTCTGAAGGTTGATTCCTGGATCTGAAGTACTTAGAATGGTTATAGAGAGCCCTCAGTAAAGCCAGAGCACCCTCTCACTTTCAGATGTGGTATTAATAAACCCTGCAGAGAGCAGTCATTGCCTCTGGGTGTGATTTCCAAGGCTGGGGTGTTAGGCAGACTATCACGTGTGGGATACACAAAACCTGCATCCAGCACAAACTAACTCACGTGGCTGGACACATGCTTACAGCATTGCTGCACAACTGCATGGACGTATCTGTTCTGTTCTCTGCAAACACTTACTGGCAAAGTCCTCTCTATTAAATTAGCAGAAGCTTTACTATGGGGTTGAGTTGGAATCATGATCATGTACTCGAAGAAAAATATTAAAATTCAGAATTTAGGAAAAAAATTAGAAATTATACTGTTGCATATGCTTTTTATACATATGCATACATCCCCACCCTGTATGTGTATGCCAGACCTCTGGAAAGCTAATTATAGGGAAGAAAGTGGCCAGTGGATTTTCATGGGAACATATCCTTCCAGTCTACGCTGAGTAGAGGTCCACATGATAAAAACCGGGCTGTGTATTATCACTGATTATTGACTGCTGTAGCACTTGAGCTTTGTGTATCTGCTCAAACCCACACACAGTCTGCTTCTTGTGAACACGCTACTGAGCCAGCCTTGCTGGCAGGAGGTTTTTAAGCACGTTTGAGAACATTGCATTATATATGTCTTGGGCTCAGGAGACAGCACAAGGGGAGACATCTATTGAATCTTGTCACAGCTCTCCTTTTTCCTCCTTTTCCAATTACACTTGGTGTCATTTTCTTGCATTCCTAGCAGTACCATTGTTTGCTGTTTGATAAGGAATCACAAGTTAATTGCCCATGTAGGCACGATCTCATTACCACTAACAGCGCCTCTATCATCTGTAAGATCAGAGCAGAGATGTTTTCACATAAATGATGCAGCCTCTGCTGAAATGTTAACATTTATGCTGTCTGACATTTTATTAATTTTTCAAATGAGTACTTATATTTTGCTTTGTATTACACTACACTATCTTGCAGGCCTTAATTTATTGAAAAATTAGCAGTGTCAGCTTCGCTGCCAAAGACTGGAACATAACATTCTGTGCGTCATGAATTGCATTCAGCCTTGCACACAGGGCCTGAGTAAGGGAGAGGTGACATATAAACACTTTGCTCTCCTCCTGCGGTCCCTGAGACAGTGTTTGGGCAGTATTTTTACACAAAGCATGGCAACATCAGGGCTGAGTTGGATGTCGGGGCAAATGGGCACAGGGCATTGTGCGGAAGGAGCGTGGGATTTCACCTGCCTTTGGGCACGACAAGGACTCATGGAGTTTCTCAGTGACCACAGGAATATCGAGTGGGAGGAGAACCACCCGTAGCCAGGGCTCTCCCTCAGGCAGCAGCGTAAACCTGGGGATGCTGCTCCTTCCCAAAGGACTGTGTGTCCCCTGCTTCCTGCCCGCTGCTCCTTGCAGAAATAGCTGCTTATTTCACAAAAATTTTCCCTTCCTGTTCCTGAAGGAAGAACTTACAGGAATGATAGGGCAAGGCTATTTACAAGACCACGTAGTGACAGGACAAGAATCACAAAATCAATCAGGTTGGAAAAGACCTCTGAGTTCATCAATCCAACCTATGACCCTGTCAACTGGACCATGGCACTAAGTGCCACATCCAGTCTCTTCTTAAATACCTCCAGGGATGGTGACTCTGCCACCTTCCTGGGCAGCCCATTCCAATGTCCAATCACTCTCTCTGTAAAGAACTTCCTCATGTCTAAGGTAAACCTCCCTGGCACAGCTTAAGACTGTGCCCTCTTGTCCTAACAGAATCACAGAAGACAAGGGGGAATGGCTTCAAGTTGAAAGAGAGAAGGCTTAGATCAGATACTAGGAAGAGATTCTTTAGTGAGGGTGAGGGTTGTGAGGCACTGGCACAGGTTGCCTAGTGAAGTATTGAATGCCCCATCCCTGGAGGTGTTCAAGGCCAGGTTGGTTGGGGCTCTGAGCCACCTGATCTAGCTGAAGGTTGCCCACGGCATGGGGGTTGGAACGAGGCGATCTTCAAGCTCCCCTTCCAACCCAAACCATTCCACGAGTCTACGAAGAACGACCTTTCCCGGAGCCGCCCCTCCCGCTCCTTTTCCCATCCGTTTCCCACGCCCGCTGTGGGGGCCGCC
>VZRE01016114.1:2230-23265 GCA_013396775.1 Cephalopterus ornatus | reverse complement strand
TTCTAAAACTTATACTATTTTGAGACTCTGTTTCTCACATGTGTAAACTTGATTCTATACATGCTAAAGATGCCAGCTGCTGAAGATGCTGTGATGTCTGTTCCCAGTGAATGCAGTGGGAATGGTGAGCATACAAGCCTCTTTGATAGAGCTGAATGCTTTAAACTGTTTTTCAAATAGTTGCTTCAAGCCGCTCTGCACACAATTCTAACAGATTCTGTCAGAAGAGTACAAAAGTGAAGGCATCAGCTTTGGTTAGCAGCCAGAGATGACACTCCAAGTGAAGACCTTCTCACTGTGTAACAGGGACACAACTATGGAAACAGGCTTTGAACAGAACAGACAAAACAAATACCCAGATCATTCCAGGTATGACAGGAAATCTATCTTATGGCACAAATTTAATACACCCAGAGGCAAATGACAGAAAGGTAAAGGTGGTCCCAACCCTCCACCAAAAGAGTCTGATCACTTGCAAAGATATGCAAGCCCACTTGTTTTCTAAGTTTAAACCCATGGACTGGAATCTAATCTGAATTAATGACAGTAGATTAATGTTTGGAAGAAGAATCATTACCATCATCGGTACAAGTTAGTTAAGTTGAACACAGGAGAGAAAATGAAAACAATAAGCAGTAACTATTTTTTCACATGTTATGGATGCATTACATCTGTATTCATCCAATACATACTTTTCACCTATCCTCCTGTGGTATTTCAGTGGTTTTTTTCCAGAGTTTTCACTATTAATTGTAGAGCAAGAAAAAACCTGTAGAGCTTAAGTACTCTTTGAATGACTGTTCACACAAAGGCTGCTACAAAACTAAGTTAAAAAATCGAAAATGTAAGAATTTTAAGGGCACTACTTGGTATATATTGAAACATTCAAATAACCTCAGGATACTTAGTCCTCACATGAATAGTCCACACCTCATTTAATGTTGCATAATTAATTATCTTCAAATTTTGGCACCTTCAATTCATTCAGCTTAATTTTCATAATGTTGTATTGCTTAAACTTGCATATAAATGTTATTTGTATAGTATGAACTCTTAGACATACAGAGATATAATTCTAGGAATTATGTACCATGTCTTTTACATGACACAAGCACACAAACCAAATGAGAAATGTAAAACTATTACGGAATACTAGATGAACAGGAGGTTAAAGTGTTCCCATATTTTTTCCTTCCTTGAAATGGAAAGAGACAACATTTACCTCTATTATCTCTGGTAGGAGGGTCATTCTTAGAAGGGAACACAGTTCGTCGAGTCTGTAAAGAAAGAAATCTCTCTTATTTGATCAGCGTATTATTGAAAACATAAGCTGCAGACCCACCTCTGCCTCTTTCCAGTTAAGGAAAATAACATGACATGAGCAGTACAGATGTGACTGCTGCCAAATCCCTCCCTGAAAAGTGAAGGGGTGAAGACTGATTGAACTATGTGGACGGTTTCAAAACAACCTCCAAAACTTTTTCTACATTATTTCATTGGGATATATTTAGTTATATAAATATTAGTTTTCGATTGCCACTTTGCCAAACCTGTTCTTAAAAAATTTTAGAAATCCCTATTCACCATAAGAAAAAGAAAGGAACACTGTTATCAAATAGCACAACAGAAACAGAAGTTAAAAATTCCAGCATGACATCATATATAGAATTACTGTAAGGATATCATGAAAATGTTGCATAGATGTTACGAACCTTCACAATTTTGTTTACTTTGGATGATGCAGCAGGTGGTGGCAGTGTCTCTGGACCAGGTTCAATGTCTTCATCAGGTGCAAGATCTGGGTTAAGTGAAAATATGCTCTCTAAATCAATCTGTGTAAAAGAACATAAAACATGTTTATGAGACTTAAAACATAATAAACCCTATCTATTTCTCCTGTTATATCTGACAAGAAACAGTAAATATATTTACTGTTTTTACCCCACGATTTGTTAATTCTGAGATCTGAATTATCTTGTTTTTATGTTTGCTAAAAACAGACTAAGCTTTGGTCTTTGTATTATTTGAAAACACATCAGTCAGAAAAGGGATAAATTAAAAACGACCATTACATAGTTATAATTTTGTAAAGTGATTAAACTAAAACAGAAGTAAAACATTACTGTGTCATTCTCCCTCTTAAAAATTTGATTTTTCTATTTGTAAAAAGAGGATAACAAGGTCAGCCTTTGTAATCTGGTTCTAAATCAACAGATGAGAAGAACTACTTAAAAGCTATGACAGTGAGCTCAGGAAGTCAAATTTACTACAACAGAAACCAGAATTTGCTCAGTACTTCCTGTGCAAAACAGGCTGTAACCAAATAATCATCAAGTAAATTAAGATTTATGTATCATTTTTGTTTCCAGCATAAATTCAAAGTCATACTCATGTAGATTGCACATTTTTTAAAAGAGAAAAGGTCTAAATAATTAAGCTTACTTCTTTCCCTTTAGTATCTCCATTTTCAATCCATTCTACAGTTACACTTTCATTATCTTCATTTAGGGACGTTACCATAGCTTGGTGAATTCGGCCTAGAAAGCAAACACAGACGATCATTTATTGACTAGGGGAAAAAATTTCAAAAACTTATTTTCATCCCTGCACCGAGACATGCAGAAAGAGGTAGGAAGAAGAGGGCTGAAAAAAGTTAGGTGATCAATTAGGTGATTCCAGGCCATACACTGTGAAATGGCTCAGACCTGATCCACCAGTGGAGGCTCTAATGGGAAAGTCAGCATTCAAGTGAAAAGAGCGATGAACAGAAAGCTGAGTGGTACGTAAGCAGAACACCACATGAAAGCCACACGACCTAGACTCTCTTTCTTGGAGAAGAAAAGTCAAATACCACAAGACTCCCACAAGTGCTAAAGTCCCCTGAGGTGCACTCCTCAAAGGCTTGTTTGTCCCCCTTCTAGGCTTCAAGATTACACATCTCAACACAGAACTGAAGCCCTTTGAAATTGTATTCTGGTATTCCTTTTTTACAAACATCCAATCAGTTGGTAGTCCAACTAAAATTAAACTGCCTGGGACAATAATGCAAACTATTATTTTAGAAAGAGCTACTTACACAGGCTGCTGAGCTTGAGTTAAGGTGCTTTTGCTTTGACTTCTCCAGTGAAAAACACAAAGGTAGCAAGCCTCCATAAAGTACAATAAATCCAGTAAATTTTCAGTAGGAATAAGGATTTTTTCTTCTAAAATATGTAATGCACTGCCATTTTTTTATGTCCTATTTCCTATGCATAGTAGACAAGAGCAATTGGAAGAGCAGAACAGCCATGCACTGATACAAAAGGATCAATTAATGTCACATTAATTTTGTATCCATGCTTTGCCCTAGGAGTTCCAAGAACCTAGGTTTCTAAAGAACACAAGTCCAATGCAATGGCTCCTCTCACACCCTCCTTTAATGAGGTACAGTATGAAGAAGCAATCCCTCGTTCCACCCTCTAGGGCCAGGGGCAGTTCCCAAAGCATGAGTGACTGTCTTGGAGCAGCTGTGCATATACTGTTGCTGCTGCCGGTGCCGGGCACCTGCTTGGGGTGAAACACAGCGCAGTCCACACACATCTGCTCCAGTTTGTTCAGTTTTCTCCTCTGCTGATTGTTTCAAACTTTTGTTTTAGTCATTTCAGCCACAATTTAACAGTTTTCCAAATCCATAAAAATTAATGTTTTTATACAGCCTAAGCCTCCTAATGCCCACTGAGGGACAGAAAGAAAGAAAAACCTTGAGTGATATCCCAAATTATCTCACCTAACAGTGCAAGTAACAAATATATTCCATTAATTTTTTTTTCATTACAATGGCTGCCTAAACACTCACATCTAGCTAAGATTCAGCAAGAAGACAGACTATGTGAAAGTGTCTTGGAAGGTAACAGCAACACCCTGTACTCTAACACAATGTGTGAAGGAAGAGACTGACAGCAACATGGGCGAAGCACAGCACTCAGGGAACTCACAGAGCAGCCAGCAAGCCCTGGGCACCACTGCCTTCGCATCTGCAGCACTCACCTCAACAGCAACATACATCATATATGCATTTAAAACCTCCATTATCCTTGTCCAGAGCAGAACATTTGCTCCACTACTGAAGAAATTTAAGTAGTTTTTAACATTAAAAGAGAAAAGCCCCTTTTTTTGCTTCACTTGGGTCTGGTCCTCTGCATTTACTTTTTATCTCCCTAACCCATGCTTTGTCTGAACAAACCCGTCCATTTGTGTTCCCTGAGTACCATTCTCACCCTCCTCAATACACCTCTCCCTTAGTATTTCAGCATTTAATAACCCCTAGGGACTTAATTTTGTGCAAGAACACCCTGTTGTAGAACGGTTTCAATGAGCTATCTGGTCGTTCAGCAAAGCAGCAACAGAAGCTGCTGTCTTCCTGTAGCAATGCTACTTCTACCTCTTCTGCAGAGTGTGCTGCGACCAGACCCAAGGACACACAAACTCTGAGAACTGGAAACTCGAGGTTACATTGAAATAATATGCTGCTGCTGTTTTAAGGTCTGGCCCGGCTACCAATCCAGAATCAAGCGAAAAATGACATACGAAAAATGTAAGTTTAACAAAACTTATTTTTTCAATATTACCATAATATTCAGTGTTACCAAATTTTATAAATTTTGAAGAAATTTACTAGCCACAGCTAAAACCTGTGACACTGTATTAGTCACAGAGCCATCATGTAAGTCCTGCTACCTGCTTCTGTGCCCTGTTACTTTTGACAGAGAACAATTATTAATTAAAAAAAGGTTTAATTTTTGCAGTTACAAATGAAAAAAGATCCAATCAGACTGATGAACAAACAGAAAACACCCGCTCTCTCAAAATCACAGTAAGCCAGAATGTCATAACAAAAAAATTGCAATAAATCTTCCATCTCTGTGCCAGATTTCACCCGTTGCCTGGCCAAAAAATTCAGGACTGAATAAAAACCACAAAAAACCCCAACATTGACCAAAAAAAAGTTATGTCCATCTTCCAAATATTCTCAGCTTAAACAGAAAATGTTCACTATAATGTTTAAATTGGCAGTGTACTCACACAATTTGTTCCTAAAAATTCTTTGTGTTACTAAAATTTTACATGTTTTATGTGCCAGATAGCACATTTACATCTTTACAATTGCCTCTTGCTCTCTGCAAACAGTATTCCATTATATTTTTCTAGTACACAGATGAATACAGCAGCTGGGAAATTCAGGAATGCCAACAACCAATTAGGCTGGCATAAACCTCATCTAGCATATAAAGCAAGACCAAGCTGCAAATGTTAACGCATGAGAGCCAAATCAATCTGCACAGAGTGGTTCAATGCAATGTCCCTAATTTCTAGTGCACTTGCTAGAGCTGGTACCAAAATGTGACATGTAAACATGTCCACATAAAAATGAACATGCATTATGAGAAACTGAAACAGTAACCAGTAATTCAAGGAAGTTCATCTTCACACACACCTCAAAAACAAGAGAAGAAAACAAAGCTGATACAACAACTATTCCCTCGGCATTCTCTTAATTTCTAATGCCTCTCCTCACATGATATCTCTCTTCACATCGCAAGCAACTTTTTTTCTGGGAAGTTGCTCCATTGCTATAGGGCTCCCCAGAGAAGTGGTCACAGCACCAAGCCTGAATGAGTCCAACTAGCATTTCGACAATGCTTTCAGGCATATGGTGTGATTCTTGGGGCGTCCTGTGCAGGGCCAGGAGTTGGACTTCATGATCCTGACGGGTCACTTCCAACTCAGAATATTCTATAGGGCTCACAGCTAATGGAGAAGTTTTTTGAAAAAGAGTATTTGTGTAACTATGTTCTATCATACAATATGCGACATCTGCCTTAACTCCTGCTGACTAAAGCATGCAGAAAATACTGCTGCCAACACAACAATACAACAGAGAACTGTGTGAAGCCAACACTTTAAAATTACCTTAAAGACACATACATTACAATATTCTCACTCTAATCAATAGAAGTGAAAAATAACTCTCCCTTTCCTTTCTTCCTAGTCATTCTGATGAACATTTGACAAACAGAAGGCAGCAAGCATACTGATCTGACCTGCTGACATATCAGATAAATATCCACTATTGTAAGAGCTATTAGGGCAGCTAGTGGTGCACAAAAATGTTCAGGATGAGCAGCAAAAGCAAATTACCAGGGTTAAATCAAACATTTCAACTAATCCCCAACCAAGGTAGCATGCCAACCGACTACAAATAGCAAGCTGTACATAGCTATGTATGTAATTCATGTACAAGTACCAATCAAAGCCCAGTGCTTTAGAAAAATCAAGTTCACAGATCTTACTGACAGTCCGCTAAGGAATGAGGAGGGGAGAAATAAGCAACACACATATGTCATTGAACTGTGTATGATATTTAGATTCAAATTACAGTAAATTTAATGTCCCCCATACAGCAAACAAATGCCCCCCTTGCACTTAAGCACCTCCACTCTGAACCACTAAGTTAAAATTCACCATGCTCAGCCTAGTTACAAACTTGTTAGATGTCCATACTGAAGCACATTCTCTGAAGTTACCAAGAACTGCATCCACACATTGCTGCCCTGGTTTTTGCTTCTCTAATAATTTTCAAATCTTCAATCTTTTCATGCTGTGATTTGTTGGGTTTTTCTGCTAGTGTTTCATATTGCAAGCTGATTTCTAAAATTTCCCTTTATTCCCTGATTTGAAAACAAGTTTCCTGTGGTTTCTCCAGTCAATGAACACTTTGGTTTTCACTTCCCTTCAAGGCAGGTCCAGTCTCTTCCAGGAGTGAGGACCTAATACTCTTTTAAGCACATTTCAAAGGGCATTATTTTACATTAATGAACTCCTCTTAAAACATCTTCCCTTTCTTTGCTTTCAGAAGCTTCAATGGGCAGTTTAACCAATGGCACTCACTCCACTAGCTTCTCAAAAGGTTTTTCAATAGCATCTCACCACCACAGCATTCAGAAGTTACAGCTACATATTGCCTCTGGAGGTGTCAGTGTCAGAGAGAGGAGACCTGTTTCTAAAGCAGCTGAATTCATAATGAAGTGTCACACCATGATGGTCAACAGATGCACTGATATGTAGATATTTACCAGCAAGTTATCTCAACTGCACCATGCCAGTCATCCTATCATTTTTAAGTTCTCTCTTTACTTACTAACTCATCCACAGGAAAAGGTATTTGGAAGGAAGCACCCATCTGACCTTATCTAACACATATTACCATAAGTCCCCTAGAAAACTTTCAATAAACTGAATACATTTGACTTTTATGTTATTAAGTAGTGCATTACCCAAAAAGCTGCACTAGCACCTGGCTGTCAATATATACAAACAGTGTTACAGATTGCATGTGTTCGTGGTCATTTAGTACTCTGTGCTTTTCTTTATGGCTTGTACAACAAACACACCTATACAAGAACTAACTCTACCTGTTTCAGTCTTTCAGGAGTATCTGCTTTTCCAAAACTGTCAAGGAGGAGGTGTAATATCCCAGAGAAGTTCCAGATCGCTTTCCACAGGAGCACTCACTGACAAAATAACAGTAATTATGAAATGGCACTCACTTTTCTTCTTGGCACAGCACCCTGTAGTCCACACTTACTTTGTGATTAGCTAGAATATCAAGGTTTTATGCCTGCCATTTACAGTTTATGAAGTCTATGATGTCTTAATCTACAGCAAAAGCACATTCAGTTAGTGCCACTTTTTATACCCCAGCTGTTTCAATCCATACTTCCTAATCTTCCTTCAAGACATACATCTCCACAGAGGTGATAATCACACTCTCTAACATAGTAATGAAATTTCCCAAAAACAGTGTTACCTTCTCAGGAAGTAATAACTTTAATGGATGGAAAAAAACAGCTAGACAGTCCCAAAACTGACCCCAGAAGGTATGCTGTTAGTTAAAAATTACTAGGTGTGTTATCATCCCCTGTCTTAAACACGTTACCTTCACCGTATTAAGCTTCACCTAAATAATTTTTCATACTCTACTTAACAGTTTATTGAAATTCAGAGATACAATGCTGCACAAAGCCCCTTGCATACTGGCCCTGGCAGGGCCAAGCTTCGGTGAGGTCACCCCATACTCAGCTCCAGAATTCAACATCATGTTTATCTGCTCCATCTCTACCACACTAGTCTGGGACACAGAGACTGGAAGCACTTCAGCATTTGCCCTTCACTGTTCACTACTTCTTTTTGTCAAGGCAGTGTATGTTTCTAGAATGATTTGATTAGATTTGTAATTTTTCCATTTGCTTTAGAGCAAAATCAAGCAGGATGAGCTGTAATCACTTCTCTAATGGATGTTAACGTAACGGACATGACACCAAATCTTTTTATTCACTTATGTTGGCTTTGTTGCTGGGGTATCACAATGGTCTTTCTCCTTGTGATGGGGAGGGGAAGAAACTCCTACAAGGATCTAGCACTTGCTGTCAAGGTAGATTGTGTCAAACTCCTAATAGAGCCATGGCATAACCCATGAACAACCATCTCATTCTCAATTAGCAGGCAGTATGAGGTTGTAACAGAAAGTCCTGGAGATCACCTCTGTGCCTTTTTTTCATGCCCACAACTGCGCTAGGACAGCATCGTTCATGGTATATTGTTTAAATGTGCAGCACTTCAGTGCTCAGCCCAGTCTCTCCAGCTGTGCCTATGGCAGTGAGTAGCACAGAGCTGCAACACGAGCAGAGCAAAGCAGGCGGTGCTGGGGTCAGACACTCATATCATGTGTTCTGGAGGGGACTGGGAGGGTCTAGCACCACAGTCTGAACACCCTTTGTCAGAAGACATTATGTACATATCTTGAGTGTACATTCCAGCTACATTTCATACAAAAGGAATCTGGTGTGCTCCATGGCTACTTTCACAGTGAACTAAAGCATAGCATGAGGAAATTAGAGATGATCAGAAAACACGTGTCCAAAGCTCACTTTTCATACGACCTGAAATCCCTGTTACAGGTGCAACCCTGTGGTCCCAAATGGCATGCCTAGAGCACCAAGACCTCTTAATTCGCCTTTACCTACACAAAAATGAGAAAACTGCATTGCAGCCTCCCACTACAATGCTTTTAGGAGCATGAGTAGAAGCATGTGCTGCACACCCAGAGACATCCACGAGAATATGAAAGTATGCTTACTAAAATACAGAAGGATTGTTCAAGTAGTGATAGACAAATTGTGCAGTTCAAGACTTTTCTTGAGAACCATTCAAAGAAGTTCAGGCTTCTGGTAGGAGGCAGGTCATCTGGTTCAGTCAGATGTGAGCCTGGAAGTGAACTAGCACAGGTGCACTGAGAATGATCATGCTACCAGGACACTAGATTAAAATAAGGTGCAAGATAAATTCACAATCAGAACAGTGCAAATCATAAAATACTTTAATTCTCTATACACTAAGATTACATGCAAACAAGTACTAATAAAGGAGGGTATCGGGAAATGAAGCACTGTTTTATCATATAAGCCTTTCAAAACTGTAGCTAGAAACTTACACATCATCTTCCAGCTTGGTTTTTAGTTACACTCTGAATTACACTAAATTTGCCATCTGATCCTTTGACAAAACAGCTTTTCTGGTAGTTAGATGAGATGACTTCAAAAGGCCCTCCCAAAAATAAGGGAGTACAGAAAAAGATGACAGATGAGCTTCAACGTAGACAAAGAAAAGATAACACACTAAGAAAAAACAAATCTAATTAAGGGGACATGATGCTGACACTAGAACTAGAACTTACAACTCAAGAGCTCCTTAAGTTGACACAGTTCTCTAAAACCATTGTTGACTACACATGCAGCTGCCATGACAAAAAAAAGCTAGTAAAACTAAAAAGCAAGTATTATTTTCAAAGTATAAATAAAACTTAGGTACACCCACATCTCAAGTACTGTGACACTAGTCTTCATACCACAAAAAACATGCAGTAGAATTAGAGGAGTTCAGGAGAAGGACAACTAAGAAGACAAAGAGAATTACAATATTAAGGCAAGTAACTGCTCACTTTTGAGGGAAAAACTGGAGGTGGAATTGGTTGCACTTAACAACCATAAAGGACAAAATGAGTGAAAAGACCTATTCATCTCATCATGCAACACTAAAGCTGGGAGAAGAATCTTAAGGCACAGATAAAAGTGGTAATGTACTTTTCTATGCAGCAAGCAGTGAGAACCTCTCAATCTTGTTTCTGCAAGAGACAACGTAAGTTTGGTAACAAAGATATTCAACAAATTCACAGACAACAGGTCTATAAATGGTTATTTAATAGGACTAGGCAGAGTTGTACTTCTAATATTCTAGACATAATTTTGAATAGTGTAGGAAGACAATGACGGAACAGTGGCAAGACTGACCTGCTTTCCCTAAATAGTCTCTCCAACAGCTGTTGGGCTAGATGAACCATCCATCTGATCCACTAGGATATTTCTTATAGTAGTGGCAAGCTTACATATAAGTACTAGAAGTGGTACGGAGATGGAGGAACCTCCAAAAAGGCAAAAATACTTCACAAGTTTAAAAAACCACAATGTTCTTCAACTTCAATAGAAGTCTTATAAGGAGAGAAGGAAAAAGTTTTCATTCACTTTTCAAAAAGTAATCTTAATTTTGTCATATATTCACATAGCAATATCCCTTCCGAAGTGTAAATAAACAAAAAAAAAGCCCAAATGAAAACAACAATAATCTACCCATTTTCAAAATTCCTGCAAGGTTTTCCAACGCCTGCTGGTCCCTGGCATAGCCAATACAAATCCCCTTCAGTTCTCATATTTAAGAAAGATTAAGCAATGAGAGATGCAAACTTTATTCAAATGGGAACAAGACATTAATGTATAACATGACCATATTTTCTGTCCTCTATCACATTTTTCTTTTACTGGCATAAGTGAAGGTTTTCATTCAGTTCTTGGTAATGACATTCCCACTGTCCCATGAGTTCACAACTTGTAAATTAATCGCAGGAATATTTCCATGTCTTGTATATATTTTTTTTTTGAGTTTTATAAAAGTGAATATAATTTGACATCTTTTTGCAGTTCCTTGGAGTCCTTTAGGACAAATATGCAGGCAGCTTCTGTAAATGTTTAAAACTGCTTCTCAAAGTTACTCTCCAGAACACTTTGTTAAATATTTTTGCAGATTCAGGCTGTATTCAGTATAAATTTCAACACATTTATGATGTCTAGACGCAAAATTATATTCAGTCCAAGTATGTCCTTGTATGGTATTGGCTGGGATAGTTATTTTTCTTCCAAGTAGCCAGCAAGCTGCTGTGTTTTGCACTTAGTAAGAGAATAATGTTGATAACACACTGATGTTCTGGTTGTTGCTAGTCTGTGCTTACTCTAAATCAAGGACTTTTTGGTTTTCTGTGTTCTGCCAGTGAGCTGATGCAAAGAAGCTGAGAGGAAGCATGGCCAGAGCTGATGTAAACTGACCCCAGGGATATTTCACACTTATACCATTTGCCTTTCACGACCCACAGGTCATATAATGGTTTGTTGTTTGTTGGGGGTTTTTTTCCCCTTTACATTAAAATATTGTATTTAGTAAGAACATTTGCCATAACTCAGTTCATTAGAGAGCTGTCAACTCTTGCTCCTGGATAAAACTGAGACAACTTTATTCTCATGCAAGTTTAAAGCTTGCACTTTAGCTTAACAAAGTTCTAAAAGTTCAAACAAACAAGAAAACTTTAAGTAATGTTTTAATTCTTCTGTGTTTGATGAAAGTTAATTGTAACTTAAAAATCACCTGGCTGTGATTAATATTCACCTCGCTTATCAGCACCGGAATTCCTATCATGCTAAAATGTCAAAACTGACTGTGAAGTTCAGATCATAAAAATACAGAAGTACAAGCTGTCCCAGTTAGTTTAAGCAGCTGGGACCAGTTCATGACTGTGTGGGTGTAACGCAAACTGTGTATTCTACACCCTCCATGTCATTTCCCAGAGACTGTTAACAACAGATCATTTGCAGCAGCTGCCCAGAGCACATCTGACCCCTCAGGCTATAAGCTGGGTGTTAAGAGGCCTGTGAAATAGGAGGATGTTTCTGTCCTCACACCCAGGACTCACAATTACCCATTGTGGGACTGCCCACCCTGGGGGAGGGACTGGGCATTCCTGCCTGAACCTGGGTGTATATAATCTTGGGGTCTGCAGACTTCTGGTACCACTTGTGGGATCCAGAGGAGGACCAGAACCTCGACTGGACTGCAACCACCATCCTCGGCCGGACTGCGACCCCCACTCCCACCACCAGGTTTTATCTCTTCCTTTTACTTTGGACTCGGGGGACCACGTGGGGCTCAGCCAGTGGCCAACGAACACCATTCTGTTCGTGCTCCAGAGTACTGAGTGTTGTGGGTTAAAACCAATTGTCTGCAAAATTGTATTTATTGTATTATTTTCATTAAATTGTAATTCTGACTTATAATCTCTTTTGAGTTGGGTTCATTTCTCCTGCCAGTTTACCTTTAAACCAGCACACAAGCAAACACAACCAAAAATGGGATCAGAAATTTTGAGTATTCAGAAATCTAAGTGTGCATGTGCTTTTCAAACTGAATTTATTTCTAGTGCCATCTTCCTGGAGCCAGAGATGCTCGTCAGCACATCACTACGCAATGCATCTCTAGCAAACGCTTTTATAGATCAGCCGGAAATACTCCTTAAACTCCGTATGTAGCTCAACCATCAGCGAAAAGTAACACTTTTCAGTTACTGCAAAATGTGCAGCCCTGTGCAACAAAATTTCCAGAGCCAAACTCTGCAGGGGCACAAGTATGCTACATACCTTGCTTCTAAAGATTAAGTTTTAAACAAAGACCACCCTTCATCTCCCTCAACTCACACATTCAGTGTGTTCATCCATTGACGGCAACTCTCACAACAATCCTGTAATTAACAGAAGCGACTGACAATGCTCACGCTTCTGATACATGGAATTACACAGAGTTGTGAGTGCCTGATGGGAGCCATGAGAACATCAAACTTGCACTTGGCAAAGCTTCAATCAGATTAGTCATAACTTGAAAGCGAGTTACATTCCCCTACCTGAAAAGCATTACCACACTCATAAAAATGAAAACAAAGTAACAGACTTTTTTGCTAGCTGCAAGTTACCGGCAAGTCATTTTCTTATTGACTGGGATTAATCAATCAGCTTTGCAGGGTGTTACTGTTACACCAGCAGCAGGGAATGGAACAAACAGCCCCCTTCACAAGCCTGAGAAACCCAAAAGCCGCATATGCTTGATGCAACAAGAACTGCTCCTAGATAAAAAACAATAAGCTACTCTGAAAGCACATTTAGATGACTAAATCAAAATAAAAAACTCTACTACCACATTCAAGCCTTTAAGCAACAAAGTCCCCCATTCATCTTTCAAGATTCAAAATATAGTATCAGACTCAATGTTGCCAAACAAGACTGAAATATATTAAAAAAAAAAAACCAAAACCAAACAAACAAAAAAAACCCTGATCAAGTGGCTCAATTACTAAATCTAACTGCTAACTCACATTTTTGTCAAAGGTCATCAAAAGTTTTGGTTAGACACACAGTACAGTGTTGTCTTCAAGAACGTCTACTTGTTCCTTTAAACTAAGCAATTCTAAATTTAACTTTGGTTCCTAGTAATATGAACTATTATTATTATTAAATTCAGTTGAATTTAGACAATAATAGTAGAGTTATCAGAAGTCTTCTAGGCATGTACTGCTCATGTAAATGATTCAGTCCCTACACATTAAAACAACCCAATAAGCATAGCTTAATAAATTCATTCTCTTTTCCAGGAAAGACAAATCTCATGTAATTTCTCAAACAGCTTTATTGCCTTCTGTCTAACAGATGTAAAATCTAAGCTTAACATATTTAGCAATGATCAAATACAAATACAGCAATATTAACTCTGCGGAACACTTTTTAACAGGAAAATGGCAATGTCATCTTTGTAACACTCTCCCTGAGAACTACTACCTATGGCTGCACCGTTTCCCAGAAGCAATTACCAGGAATGGTGAAGAATGGCACAAGAGACAAATATCAAGCCCCCTGTTCTACCTCGAAAGGGGGTTCCACTTCAGGAAAGCATTTAACATGGCAGATGAATTCGCTGACTTCTAGTAAATCCACGGTTTATGGATGTTCTAAGCCACAACTGACCTGTTTATCATGGTAGCTTCTGGGGACATGAACAAATGTTTCCAGGTTATTGTACACAGTCAGCACCATCTTAAGGCTAAACACTTAGTACAGAATTCAAAGCATCTCTTTACAGAAGTCAAAGGTGTAGGAAACATGTCAATTACCTGTCTATACTGGGAACACTATAGGAAACTACAAACTGTGTAATTCTTTGAGTGAAAATAAAAAAATAGTACTCAAACAAGAGTATAAAACAGTGAACATTTTAAGGAAAGGAAGAAGGGCAGAAAAAGAAGGAACAGCCCATGTGCCTGTACATATACAATATGAAGATTTGAGTGTACATACACAATATGAAGGGTTTGAGGATATAGCTAACAGCAGTTTTAGACAATCTATATCTAAACCATGTACCTAAACCATAGTTTCAGTTCCCTGCTCTTCCTCCCTCATTTCCCTACAGCACATCTAACTAAAAACTAACCGCACAGCAGTGGGCAGAAAAAAGCAGCCTAAAGTTACACATCTTTGTAGTCAAAAATAACTGTAGCCACCTGAATTATGGTAAGTGCCTAACAGTCTTACGTAAGTACAAAAATATCTGTCCAAACCCAGGAAAAATTGCTGCAAACAACATAACCAGGAACATCTGGTTTAATGTCTATCTTCAGTCTACTTCTGAGAACAATTTAAATAAAACCCCAAATACCAAGTCACAGTAAAAACTGAAGGTCTGAAACATACAACTGCATGCAAATTTTTAAAAAAGGTATTGGAAGGAACTGTTAACTCTTCCCTTCAAAAACATAAAAAGACTTCTGAAAAGACACAAGTCATAAAACTGGAAAACATACATAAACTTTCAAACAAGGAAAAAGAATTGGTCATATATCTGAAAGCTTTTTTATGTTTTTGAAATACATGAACAGATATAACAAAGAATGCATTAGAGCTAAATAAGAACCTTCTACCCTACATCTTGAAATACACACTGAAAGCACATACGCTTCCAAATAATTTTATCTCTACTACACAGGCATAACAAGAAATTGACTATTAAAAGCCAATGCCTTCCTAAAAACTCTTCAGTTTTAAATTACAAATACCAATGTACCTGACCATATATTTCCTACACATTTTCACTACTGGACAAAGTCAAGACTGCTTAGTAGTCCTTACTGTTAACTTCCATATCTTACTTCTTGCATTACATTAGAAACTCAATTCTGAACATAAATCTTTAATGCATCAAAAGTAACTGGATTCTTTTCCTGTATGGAATATACATAATGTGAACAATTACAACAAACACCATGGGTCGACTTCAGCATTCTCATCCTGATCCCAAATCCAATCATACAGTATGGTGAGAAAGACAAGACAACCCAACAAAATATAAGACAGGAAGAAAAGTTAAAAAAAACAAACAACACTTTATGATATAAGCAGTAAATGTTTACAAAGGAAGAACTTAAACAAGAACAGAGCAATGAAGTGAATTTACTCCATTCTATTACTTATTCCTCAAGCACAATAAAAAAAACACAGCGGCCCACTCCACAAGTCAAGACAGCAAACATGCTACAGATATTCTGCTCCAGGACACAAGCTCGCCTGGTAAATACTTTACACTCATTTCTCTACATTGTTCCACAGCAAGTGGATGTATGAAAAAAACTCAAAAGGCTAGTTTATGTCCTAGAGCAAACATTAAAAGATATTTCTTCAATGACATTACTTTTCAGTCATGCATGATTTCTTCCCCACAATTTATCATCTTGTCCCACCCTGACAAGGTGAAAAGTTATGCTTGGTGCCAGAGCAGCATGGCAAAGTCTTCCATTTATTAAGCCATAAGAAGAAAAGATAAGCAACACTGGGCCTGGGCAACAGGACATCATAGAGAGTGGATGAAAAGAACAATTATTTTATCTTTTAAATGGAAACAAAGGATAGACTCCCCCATAACGTGATTAGTGTAGGGGAAAACATGCAATACAAGCTGTGTGGCTCCAGTTGCCACATACAGCTCTGTATTTAACACACTTATGGAACAAAACCAAGAAGATCCTCTGAAGATTAGGACTCAACTCTTGTCATTCAAAAAAGCTATTTATACAAAATACATAAATATCTGAGAATCTGTGAGTTACAGTGAAAATTCACTTACTGCTCAATGAAAGCTGAATGCTTAAAAAGTGATTTCAAATAGGATACAGAAAATTAAACTCATCCTCCTGGCCAATTCTCCTGAGGGAACAATCTCCAAAACTTTGGATGCAACTATCAGAACCTACACCAGACAAGTAAGCCTAAATGTTGGACCCATCAGCTGGATGACCAACAGCAGACTTGAAACCCTGAGTGTGTTCTGGCTACTGTGGAAGCTGAAAGACACATTGTGTCTATATGGCTTACATAGGGATTAGGTAATTGAGTCAAATGATTTAAATGTGGTAACAGAAATGTCTTAATCACAGGGAACAAACAGATGTATGTCATCAAACGAGAGAGTAAAAGCACATTACCATTTAAATTTCTCCTCATGAGCTTGTAAAATAGGGTGACTACCCAAATCTGAACAGAATTTTTATAGCATCATTAACCCTTCTATCCTGCTATAAAATTGTTCTTTCTGTTCGGAGTTGTACATGAAGACCAAATCATACAGGATTACCCAGAAGAGAGAGGATGCTGTGGACCTCTCAACTCTGAGAAACACAAGTTTCATACAAGTCAGATTTTGAAAAAAAATTACAGCTCAGACTGTTGCAAAAACGTAGTCTCACTTGTGCTTCAAGGTGAAAACAGCTACCATGATATTTTGGCAAGATGAAGGAGAGAGGAGCTGCCACTAGGGTTTTGGACTGGATGGATTATCCTTGACTGTGACCAGTTACAGCTGCTTCAGAGACAAATGAAGAAAATTCTTAAGCAGGCAATTAAAAATAACACAGTCACAGGCAAGATATCTTCCTATCTCACATCAGTTATAAGTTATTTAAACTACATACTCAGGAAGAACAGAAACTATCATTTACAGTTGCTGGTGTATATTTTCTTAGCTTTTGGTGTAAAACTGGATATTCTTATCTTCCTTCTTAAAATTCTGTTATGCTTCTAGATTCAATCTCCTCTGGTAACAAGCTCCATGGGTTAACCATACCTAATCTCTTCTCCTTTAACAATTTTAAGATTTCCTTTTCAAACACTGACTGCTCTCCTGTTTTTGTATTATGAAAAACACGGGTACGAAGTCATGATCTTTGTTACACCATTTGATGGTTAATCCTTGCAAATACAGCATTTTTCCTTTATCCTTGAAGTTCAGTCAAATCTTCAGTCACTCTTCCAATTACAAGAATGTCCCTTCTTCTCATGCCTGTACATAATTTCTGACACAGTGAGACCAGAATTGTATTTGCCCCTCTCTCCCCCCATCCCACTTTCAAAATGAGCAAATTTATAATTAATTTCCTGTCTTTCTAAGTAGTATTTCAGATATGCAAAGACAGATAGAATAGGAACAGCCTGAGGAGGAAATGGACAGAACAAAGTGAGACTGAAAAAGTAAAGAAAAAACATTAATCAGCCTGCTGAAGGGCTGCAGGGCAGAAGGGATTTATCTTATTTCAGCAAAAGACTGAATTTATGAGTAAAAGAATGTAAAGATTCTTTCTCCACGTAGTTAGATAGGTCTTTGTCATCATTAATCACTAATGGGATAAAGCACAAGAGGTATAGATACAGCTCTAAGTTCACACACAAACTAGCAGGGTATTATTATTTGAGTAAAGGGAATTCATCAACAAATGCCCATATTTAGACTTCAACAAGGAGCATCTTCTGGACAGGATCATTACAGTGGGTCTGGTGGGTTGCCTTCTGGCTTCCCTCCAGCCTCCCTAAGCTTCCATGTGATAAGGTACATTTTTCAAATGTGGAAATACAGTCCATTCTTAGCAATTTGCAACCTAAGCCGAAGAAGTTCTTTCCTGTTTCCAAGACAGACTACCAAGGTCTATTTCAAGCAACCTACTGAAATTGGAGTATCAGAAGTTATTAAAAAACCTCAAACTAGCTGATCACTCAGTACACTCTTATAATACATGAACATAGTTATTCCAATTATAAGTGGAAACATTATCAGTAACTCTAGGCAACATTTATATCAATGTTTACCCACCGAGAAAAAACACAGACACACGGCAAGCAGCTCTGCAGCGTCAGTCCTTGAAAATGTTGGGTTTTATCCAAACACTGGTTTTCATGATTTTTTTTGGCCATGACTTCTAATAATGCCTTTCTTTTGTATAACAGTATTTTCTATTCAGTCCCATAATAAATCTCTCATGAAACACTTAAGGCTAATTAGAACTTGTCAAAAGGACAGAAAGAGACTTCTTTCCAGAATGTTCTGGTCTTACTTGTAACACTCATGTTTCACCAAAAGTGTGTTTCTTTAAGCTTTCCTTTTTACTTAAAGAAAAACAGTTATCTGTAATCAATAAAACTCTGTATTCAGAAAAGTGTTTAATGTAACTGGTAGGTAGAAAAAATACAAACTTTTTCACTGACCCCACTAGCAGAGTAAAACTTTATTCTTTCCTGGATTTAGCACATATATAGGTAAATAAAGAAAATTTAAAGAATACTATACCTATCTCTCAAAACAATATTTAGTTTTAAAAAAGGATTCCCTATAGACAAGACAACATGTAAAACAAAAGCCCATACAAACACATCTCTCTTTACAAAAGTTTCTTAAACCGTTTTAATCATGCTTTCTCAGCCAAGGGTAGCTGGTATGACAGACAGCCCTGATTCTACCTAGGATACAGTTCTGCACAGAGCAGATCCAGAAGGCTCACTCTAACTGAATCAGAAGATCATATGCAAAGACTTCCATGTCATCCTGGCCATGCCTTTTCTATATACTAATACTGCTGTGATCACAGATCTCTCTGTGAGCTATTGGGACACACTAATTGTGCAGAAAATAGCACATCCAAAAGTTTTCCACTGCGTTTAGTGAATCAAATAATCAATTAATGTATTAAATCATCAGAAGAAAAAAAAATCATTAGCCATATTGAATAGGAGAGAGTCTGCAGGAACAACACAGCTGACAGAGGCACAGGCAGGAAGACCTTCTCCTTGTTTAGCAGCAGCAAGATCAATTTCGACTCCCTCTGCAACCACAGCTGAGGTTAGAGAACTACCTTCTGAAAGGCAATGAAATCTAGTGCTGGCTTTCCTTCCATATCTTTCTTGAAATGCTCCCTTCCACATACCTAGGACAGTTTCGCCTGCAGTTTAATGGGAAGAGGTTGACACCTAGCTGCAGTAACCTGAGCCAGAATGGGGTATCTCCTCCAGACCCAGTGAAAAACAAGGACACCTCCCAATAACCAGAACTCATCACCTGGTATGACACTGCAGTCTTGCTCACACAAGGACCAACTTAACACAAATGTTCAAAACCTTATAGTTTGAACAACTGTTATGAAGGCATACCCCAGGTATATATTACTGATGTGTAATAAACTTACATGTATATTACTGTTATATGTATGTATATATGTGTGTATATATATATACTTGTAATATATTTAATATGCTGCAACACATGTGTAAGTGATGCGGCAAAACACTGTAAACCATCAACAGTGATGAAAATAAGCATTGTTATACTCAAGAGTTACCAAACTCACTTCTGACTTTAAAAAATGTACCCGCTGTAAAGGGAAAAAAAACAAGAGCAGCAAAGCATTTTCATACCTCAAAGTTCACATGGACCTCAAAAAAACAGTTTTATGAGTTGCTACTGTGAGGCTTTCTGAAAACACAGGCTGAGATCCTCAGGAGTTACGCAAAAAACTGCCAGACTGATCAGCTTCTTCACCTGAGAGACGAGCCATGAGGCAGAAATTGAGGGATTGGATATAATACAGTGTCCAGCCAACATTAACCATTATTTTATTGTAGGGCTGAACTGCAGCATGGAACACAAGAAAGACAAGCTGCATAAAGCTTGTTGGCTGCTTTTTTCCTGCCTCACGACAAAACCATGCTAACTTAAGGGCCTTTGACCTTCAGATCTTTCTTCCCTTAGAAACATCTGCTTATTCTTTAGCAAGCTCCTGGACCCCAGAGGAACAAAAAAAAGACCTTCCAGAAAATCCCAGCAGAACTCCACCCCAGGCTTCACAGACCCCACAGAGGTTGAGAACAGAAGACATATTCCCACTCAAATCCAAGAGCCGAAGTCACGAGTCACCTGCCATTGACTCTGCCAGCCATTTTCCCATTTCAGTTCTCCTACCAGATAGAATCACAGAATTGTTAGGGTTGGAAGGCACCTGTGGAGATGATCCAGTCCAACCCTGCTGCCAAGGCAGGGCCAGTGAGAGCAGGTGACACAGGAATGTGTGCAGGTGGGTTTTGAGTGTCCCCAGAGACAAAGATGAAGACTGAGCACCCTAAACCTGCCACGCATGACTCCTTGATTCACGTGTCTTTCCAGACAGCACCACACATTCTCCTGCCAGCAGATGCTGGGCAAGAATGGGAAACACTGGATCCCCAATGGAGAAATTACAACTCATGGGCATAAATAGCAAGCACTCCTCTTACATTTTAATCACAAAGAACATCTGAAATAGTAACATCATGCTTTCTGCCAAGCGATGGAAGTGTCCAAAGCCATTCATGCCAGGGCATTACCGTTGTATCATTTTTCAGAGCACCGGTAGCAGACAAGAAGTCACCTCTTCACATCCAAGGCCTTTCCTCCTTTCCTCCCTTCCTCCTTCCCTCATCCCCTCCCCGAAGGCCCTCCCACCT
>VZRE01016105.1:0-13597 GCA_013396775.1 Cephalopterus ornatus | reverse complement strand
ACAAAAAAGTCCAATCCAAACCGTTACAACACATCACTGCATTGATCTTGGTGGTTTTCTATGGCTAAGAACAAGGCAGCTAGTCATGACATTTCTTTGACGGGAGAAGTCAGAAATAAAGCAGGATGCTTGCTTCCTTCTCCATGCTTCCTCATTCATTGACAACAAAGGGTTTTAGGATTGTCTTCCTTCTACGCCCGAGAAAAAAATTGAGGGTTCATCTTATTTGCCCTTGACATCTTCTTTTCAGGATGAGGACTTTTTCTAGCTTCACTTATTCTGCCAGACTATTATGCAGAATTACCTTTCATTCCTGTTTTGATGGATTATTTTGGCTTTTCCAATCATTTTAGCTGCCTGCTTGTTACTTTCTTGTAGATTATACTTTTTGCACGGGATTTCCTATTTTCCACAAGTCTCAGTTTGCCCATTTGCAGTTGTGGCTCTTGTTGTATAATTAAGGCAAACCATTTTATTCACTGTTGTTAGTGGTGCTAAGGCTGCTACAAAATGCCTATAAAGTTACTGGTTACATTATTATAGTATGCATATTTCTGATTTCCAATTCAAGAAAATAGTAATTTTGTTAGGATTAGTCTTCTACTTTCTTGGTGCAACAGGCCTCTGCTTGGTCCATAGTGACAGACACAGTCCTGTTCAATAAGGAACAGGATAAGATAAGAAACAATAAGGAGAAAGAGGTATCACCCCACCTGCAAAATGTAACGCGGAACTGACAAATTGGCAGTGCTGACAGGTTTGGTTATGCCATTTCAGATGTCATTTCATACCCTTTGTATATCACCTTCTCATTGCATCCTTGTTTTCATTACCTTGTGGTGCCATTCAGCTACTTGAACTAAGATTAGAGCCCTGTTCTTCTGACTACCAACAGGCGCATAAAGAAACATCTCTGCTTCAAGAATTCAAATTAAACAGATGCAATGATTCCATAGCTCAGTGACATCACAAAGATGCCATTTGATTTTTTCAGCATCAGCCAAGAAGGCCCCTGTAGACCAGAAAATTAACCCAGTGCTTCCAGGTCTAAAGAACAGTAACTGTCTCTATACAGATATATCTCTATTTTTATATCTCTATATAGATACATACATATATATGTACACACATACATATTCTGCATTTTGAGAGCAAGCCTGAATGCATATTTGCTTTAAAAAAAAAGGTGTCTTGTACTGTAAAAGGAAGAACTGCCTTCAGGTTTTGTTATGGAAAACTGGGATAAAACTCTGATTTTTCCACTCCTTGGTACGGATCTCTCCATATCTACCTGCTCTATGAGTGGGCAAATGTTTTTACAGTTAGTTACTCCAAATGAATCCCAGCTGCACATAGAGTGTTATTACCCAACACTGTGGAGCTGGGGGCAGGTGCAATTGATAGGTAGTCAGAGGCTTCACAGGAAGCAGACGTTCTCAGTTCAGCTACAGGAACCTCCACAGAGACCACAAATGCCCAAAACTGCTCTCTAAAGCCAGACCTTCAGACCATGTCACTGTAGTCCAGAGGACCAACTTATTTTGGAATGTGAGTTTTAGTTTAATAGTTATTTATATATTTGTGTCTTGTCCTTAGAGATATATCAACTACAAAGTCCAATTCATATCCTTTTCTGTTGGGATATTATAATTACATTATGCAGTGTTAGATGAAATAAATTCACACTGCCAAGTACTCTAATTAAGACTGTGCTGACCACTTTGTTTTTAAAATCTTCTCTTCAGTCTTGAGTTTCTGAAAAATTTATCTTGTCTAGCAAACTATATGACGTAGATTCATGTCAGCAGATGGGAATAATTACTCTGAGTATAATTAATGCAATCTGAAGGGCTTCAATAGTCATGGAGTTATTATGTAACTGCACATTAATTAAATGATCAAGTAACTACTCAGTAATTTCATGGTGATTTGTGCTACATAAGATATTTGCTTTGCACAAACAAACAATGCTGTCATACAATTCAGAACGGATGTGAATATTTGCATGTCGATACTAAAAGTTATGCTAGATTTTTATGATGGCTTGCTCCCAAAATGGTGACTGCTTCTGAGCATATTTTCTGAAAGCATGAAGATTAAGAGGCATGTCTAATTTTAATGAAAGCATATATATATAAACCATATATATATAAGCACTTTCATGGGCAGAGATTGAATTATGTCCTATTTAAGACTTGAAAATGTTAAAGACATGAAGCATAATGATGCATGTCTGGGCCCTAAATTCAGAACCCTGTCCCTGGAGAAGGTTCTTCACAAACCTGATCTGTACATGGGGTGGAGTACATGGGCCAACTTGTGTTTTAGCATTCATGGCTGCAAATCCCATGCTGTGAGCTCATTTGAAGCCACAAAGTATATGAATATTTGAAAGCAAATCTTGGAAGTTCACTGTGGAAAGTCAGACAGTCATATTAAAATATCTAACAGTCTGAAAGATGAGAGTTTAAATGAGCCATGACTGAATTTCATCTTTTGCAGACCAGATTGGGGCACTCTATTACAAATTCATAGTTGAAGAGTGGTGTCTATTTTGGTGTGTGGCAGTAGTTCTTGCTGGGGTTTTTTTACATGCATATTAGAGCATATTATCAAGTGAAAGTCTAAAGACCCAGAAGCACAACAACTAGTTCTTCTTTATAACCTGCCTCTGAAAAAAGGAATTATGAAGCAAAGAAGGTGAAAAAACAATGAACAAAAAACCCTGAAGTATTGGAAGATGGGAAAGAAAACATACTTTGCTGCGAAAGTAGCATCAAATTAATATTTAATTGATCTTTGATTGATTACTTACCTTTTCTAAATGAAGGCAGTGTACGTAGCATCTATTTTTTCATTCCATTTAGGGACAAAGGTCACCATCTGTTATTTAGCTGTTCCTTTTTTTATACTAGTGCTGGGGTTTTTTCATTTTTATGTTATATACTTCAATATATTTCACAAAATCCTTTATATAGAGAATATTTCAATTAAAAAAACCTTTCTTTAAAAAATAAACTCTAGTTGTTCAGGGCATAAAACCATAGGTAGGTAGTTTGGAGGGGGTTTTGTGAATTAAGTTAATTTCAGTGTAACAAAGCCTTATGCATTGGAGATACATTCCTCCCCCTATGGACCAGTGGACTTGAGTACAGTCAATGACATCACTAGTGACAGTTATCAAACTTTTTCTGTCATAAAAAATATTAATGTATTGCATTTTCTTCCATAACAACAGAAGCTACTAGCAATGGAATTGTACTGGGTCTGGCTGAGGGGGAGGGAAGGGGAAGGGAAGGGAATGGAAGAGAAGGGAAGGGAAGGGCTCACTCAACACAGATGTCTAGTTCTAGAAGAAAAGTTTCTAATAAAGTCAGATCTGCTGTCTATCCCAGTGAAGGAATTAGCACATGCAAATATTTCTTTACATCCTACAGAAATAGTACTGCCATACTTTATCCCTGCTCTGAATCTGATCCTTTGCCTCTTTCTTTGATCTCAAATGCCTGTCCTCTATTCCTAGCCACAGATGGCACAACACTACGTATTTATCCCCGTGTACACAGATAGATTAATGATAAAAAGCTTCACAATTGTCATTTGGGAGCTGCAAGTACTGAACTATACATGTCCTGTGTGAGGACACTGCACTTCTTTTGTTAACTCTGTTTTATTGATTTATCCTGAAATGCTTAAGTCTGATCATTCCATTAAACAGGTACAAATTCTCTGCATGCAAAAAGCAGTAGTTAAACAGAAATCCCTCTTGAATGTCTTAATATGGCATCAGCTTAGTTTCATCAGTTTACTCATTTATCTAAAGTTATTCCTGATGCAGATGTAAACAGATATCTATATAACAAATATATCAAAATGCTGTATCAATGCTTCACCAGAAAGTATTGCATGAAAGTGTTAGGAGAGTTTTTTGCGGGGTTGTGTATCAGGAACACATGTCCTCAGAAGGCAGATAAATGACTAACTTCACATACCTGGATTCAAAATTTAATCACTGCTAAGTTCTTAAACACTTAAAATTCTTAAAGCTTCAACATACTTACTGCTCATCAGGCTGGTTAAACACATACAGACTGTTCTGCAAATGAGGTCTATGGAAGCTGCTGCTGCACATAAAAAATACTATGTTATCTTTATTTTTTGTTTCTGTGGGAGAATTAAGTCACAAAGGACAGAAGATATAGGAAAAGGAGAAAGAAATGAAGGAGTGTGACCAGCAAAGTGAAATACTTGCACAAGATTATCAACATGTGGCACGGGTACAATCCACTTGGAAGTGGTATATGATCTTCCAAACGGCCAGGTGTTTCCTTTTTCTTGGTGGCAAAAGATTTGTGGGTTTCTGAACTCAATTAGTAGAAATGGGTTGAAATTTAATAGTACAAAGAGCAAGTCTAGGCATACAAACAGCAGGATTTTGTGGGGTATACACAGGAGACTGAGAGTAGGAAGCAGCCAAGGAAGAAGACCTCACTGACATAGCTCTGAAAAATGGAAGAGTAACATCAGATGTGCTAGGAAAGAGGAGTATTAATAAATCAATTCAGGACATTGGTGCAAATATCTACAGCATTGTGTAATATATTGGTTGTGTATCTCTGAGAATGAGAAAACCAAACTGCAGAAACTGGGGATTAAGTCAGGGACATAGATAGGACAGGAAGGGGGACTGAGGAAGCAAGACAATTTAGTGACACATTTGCCTATGCAAAGTGGAGACCCAGCAGGGCTAGAATTGTTCTTTACAAATAATTTCATATGTCAATACTAGGGGAAGAGAAAAAGTACTTAAGTTAAAATATCGAAAGAGAAATATTATACATTTATTTCCACTGTGCATGAGCAATGGAAATATTCTGCTTTTACAGCAGAAATTAAAAGTTTCTAACTATCAAAGCAACAAGCTTTCAAGTCAGAGGAAAAGGCTTGAAATAGCAAACCTATTTCAGATATGACTTTTTTACTTTTAAGACAGCATTGAACGATGCAAGTGGTTGCAATATCTGGAGGCTGGCCTCACCAGACATTAAGTAAAATCATTATGTCACCCACTACTCCTGTTTAGAAGATTGTTGATTCAGGGTGGTTTTTCCCCAGGATGCTCTTCAGATTCCTGCCCACTGAGCTGCCATTTTATTTTGCCTGAAGTCTGACCACACCTCCCTGCCATGAGTCTCCTTTGCACCTGTATTCTCTTTTTTCCTTGAAGTTTCATATCATAGGAGTGCATTCATGTCAGTATATCTAAATAAATCAATGCCACATTTTGCATCATTTTCCTGTGCAAAATCTGTTTAAACAACAGTGTTATTAAAATATGTATTGTGCTGAAGTAAAAATTAATTGGTATAATACTGTGAAAATACCATCTCAAATAAAAACAGTCATTTCTGTAAACTGCATCATGGCTTTATGTAAGTTGTAAAAATATCTTGTACTATTGTAAAAATATCTGGATATGCATTTTCTGCCTCTACAGGACAATGTCTGAATCCACAATATCCTACAGATTAGGGGCAGGAACATTTACCAGTGTTGACTATTCAAATCTATACATTAAGCATTTTCTATCTATGTGTGCCTGCTGAGGGACAGACAGGGAGTTAGCAAAATGAAATCTTACTTATTTGCAGAGCAGCTTCTTTTCTTCAGGTGTTTTCTCTTCACAAAAACTGATTAATTACATATTCTCTCCTCTGACTGCAACAGTGATGCAGGTCTTAGAAAAAACATGTTGTATGAATAAGCAAAGCTCATAAACATTTTATTAGATAGCAATACTAATCATACAGTCTGGAGAACACATTGGCATTTTGTGGCTTAAGTGTAATTCATAATCTTTCATGTACATGTGCACATGTAGTATTTGAGCAATTCAGACTCAAACACCATATTTTATCTTAAACTGGACCAGAGAGCTGTTTACACAAGAGCTTTAGGTTCAGAGCAGCACAGGAAAGCTAATACTTTGCAGAAAGGTGTCTGGGGACCAAAAGAAATTTTTCAAGTGTCCGGTGAAATGCACCTTCCAGAATGCTAGGGAGTTGATGGTCAGATTTTTACTACAAGCAGCTAAGACTTTTAAAGTCCAGCAGATAAAAGCAGTGGTCAAGCCTCAGAGACTAGATATTCCCACATGAAACATAATACAACATGAAATGGAGAGAAAGAAGATCTTGTGCTTTCAACCAACAAGTCCCTGACAATGAGGTTGAGTGTAAGCAGATGTTGACGCTGCATAAACAACCAAGTCCTTTGTCCATACAGGCCTTAAGAGCTTAGCGTCTGATGGAAGGGCGGATGGCCTTGATTTACATAGTTCGGCAATAAGGTTAGAAATACTTTTTTTATAGCCCCAAAGACAACTATCTTCTTAACACCAGGCATTTTGGAACACTTTATAATCCTTAAAGAGGCAAATTTACTGCACAACAAAGAAAACAAAGCAAATGTTTAAAGGATTTTTCTAACAAGGTTTTCCACCCTTATCAGAAGTAAGGTCTCGAGAGTCAACTTTAGAGTTTAAAGTAAAAGCTTCAGACCTCAAAGCAACTTGTTTGAAGCACTGTGAACCTTAGAGGCCAGTAGGTGAAATTCTAAGTACTTTGGAATCCCTTTTTTCTTACAGTTTTTCCTCCCTTCGCACTTTGATTCTGGTTTTCCTGGCACAATACCCAACCAGAAGGCTCCATCATGGGCTACCACAGCTTCCATGTATTTGTTAGCATATGTCTGAGGTCCATCCTTGTCCAGACATATCTTCTGAGGTCCAAATTCTGTCTGAGAGGTGAAGTGAAGTAAGGCATATGACGGTAGGATCCGTCCTCTGGCCACCCATCAAGGGTACCTGTTCACCAACTTCCCCTCAGCTTTGCTTCCTGGTCCATACCTCCTCAAGGATGTCGCTGCCTGTGGCAGAGAGGTTGGAAGTAGACAATCTTTGAGGTCCATACCAAACGAACATATTCTAGCATTCTATGATCCCACACCAGGATTACTTCCTTTATCCTCAAAGCTGATGTAAAATCTTACAGTGAGAATGGAAGTGCTCGGCTCTGGTTGAACAATCCTCTACACATGCAAAGCAAGGCATTGTCCATTTTATACCTTGTGTATTTCATACACTGAGCATACCATGGCAGGCAAGACAGTTGCACTTTCTCTTTTTTCTCTGAAGGACACATTGGCTATTTGTCTGTCATGGCATTGCATGTTTAGACTCCAAACTGTAAGTTTGAATAAGAGAGCTACTTCCTTTTCCTAACAAATGCAGTGGGTTTACAAAAACAAAGCATCAAGGCAATAGAAACAGAATGGAGGAAAGTTTTCTTAGTAAAAGAGCAATATTGTCATGATTAATCTTCTGAATTTGTGACTGATTCCAAGACTTGTATCCCTGTAAATCTGTGTGATTTGCTGATGATAAATACATATTTCTGACCAGAATACAGAGTGCAAATCATTGGGAAAAAAACACTGATAAAATATTATGCAAATAACAAGTAACTGGTAACTGCAGGCAAAATCACACTTTTTGTGATATTTATTACCGCAGATATTAAAAATATACTTTATTGATTTAAGAGCTGAATGTTTTATTTTTTGAACACAACAGAAGTGCACATTTCCGATCAGGACACAGAGTGCCAAATTATTGTGAAAAAACATTGATACAATATTATGCAAATAGCAAATAACTGGTAAAAAATAGAGGTAAAATTCCTACAATATTTATTACTGCATATATTAGAAATATGCTTTATCATTTTAAGTGTTGTACATTTTCTTATCTGATAGGATGACAAAATATTTACCTGGTAATATCTGAAATGGAATTCCGTTTTTTAAGGGAAGAAATTACAAGATTTTGTTTAATATGTGTTATTGCCAATTTAATAATAGATAACAAGGTTTAAATAAAAGAAGTTGTGATATATAAATGATGCTTCAATTTGGATTTCAGTTTTCTTTTCTCACTCTTTATATTGTTTTTTTAATTATAAAAACTTTTCGGTACTGGATTAAATAATGCTCTTAACTTAATGTTTGCCAGTTTAAAGAAGTCATGCATAAATCAAATGGTGAGGATGTAAATTCTGAGTCATCTGAGTCATATTTCACTGCCATTTTTTATAAAGAAATGCATTCATTGTTTATTTTAAATCCTTTTTACAAAGTTTTCAGACAAAAAGAGGTCAAATCACATATAACACCAGATCAACAAAAAGCAAAGGTCAATGATTCATAATGCTGGTTTTTAAAGGTGATAGGTCAATGTGCAAAGCTGTAGGATTTTTGAAAATAAAGAAACACATCTTTGAGAATACTGCAAAAGAGAGGTCTTATTTTAAATCATTTATTTTAAAAGACAAATACCTCCATAAAGGCAAGCCCTTGATGTCTCTGACACAGGACATGCAAAAGTCATTAAGGCTGTCCCAGTGGAGCTCCTACAGTTGCTTCACTTTAGGGTGGGTGTGAGCCTGCTTAAAATTAAATTACTCTAAAATAAAGTTAGAGCACTAAGCAATATCCTGCTTTTGACTCAGCAGGGTTTCCCGTGAGAAAAGAAAGTGGGCAAAGAGAGCTTAAAAAGACAGACAAACATATTTACCCCTAGGTGGAAGGTACAAATTAAATTAGCTTGCCACAAAAGGGAGATGTTTTCTTCTTCTGTTCAGATGTCATGGTAGTGAGGAAACATCGTCTGGGGCCAGGAAAAATGGCACAAATGCATTCATCTAAGCTACCATTCATCCTGTTCCAAGGACTAAACAGAGCACATAAAAGAACAGCACTGCTGAAGTACTTCCTCTCCCTAGTTACCAAATGGGGACTTGCAGAGGAACATGTGAGTGGAGGGTGGGGATATTTCCAGCATGGATTTCACTATTGTGGTGGGAATGACAGAGGATGTCATAGGCCTGATGAGGATGGATATGAAATGCGATTGCCACAATCTGATTGCCTCTTTGCCTTGAGGGGAAGTGTCTCATTGTGCTCAGTGTGGTGTATTGAAAGGTGCACCACAAAACTTTTCCTCTCCCTCTCTAAAGCTGGAAAAACAACAGAAGCACTTCCTGAGAGTCAACTATATTTTTTTATTGTGCCTCATTAATATTCATGGATTTGGCACTCACTAGGGTTCAGCTGGTATGCTTTCCAGTATCTCATTCTTTATTTATATGAGACTGGGAGGTGTGACCTATGGAGCCAGTTGGCTGTCATGAATTGGAATATTCATTAAGCCTTGTGAATTATGCATTGGACTGCTTATAAAACCAAGATCCACAGTTGATCCAGCCAGGACTTTTAACTGCTTCCCATTAGACTGAATGATCCGCAGATTGGTAAAAAACATACATGTGTGCTCTACGTTACTGAAAGTGCCATGCCAGTAATCCAGGGAAGTGCTTGGGGATTTTGTGTCTCATGCTCAACAAAGTCAGTTAATCTTTGTTTTTGTATTTATTTGAAGAGTTTCAGAGTTTGAATTTTGAATTTCTGCTCTTGCAGTCACATTTGCACTGTGTTCCTCTAGATTTAGAGCTTCCCTTCCAATCATTCAGCAGCCTGTACAACAAATTGTTTTCTTGTCAGCCTTAGAGGTCTGCATCTGGCAAGAAAGCTCTTTATATAGATATCAGCTGCTACTTTTTGTGGGGAATTCAGTATTAAAAAAATATGAATACAGATTTACACAAAAGCAAAGCTCTTGCTTGCCTGCAAGGTCACTTTTTATTTATCACTTTTTTGGATCAGCCTAAACATCACATAGAGGCTAGATTTTATTTTCAACCATTGCTCCTGGGTTTTGTATGTGTATTAAGGTTATATTTGTCTTAGTGCTTATGAAATAATGTTGCATACCAAGATTTTATTCTCTAAAGCTGGTGATCAGGATCTTATTTGTATTTTGAAAAGCACTGATTACATATTCTTCTTAGACATTATTGTTTACCTAGGGAAGACTTAAAATGGAGCCAAGTGGTTAAAATAAATTTTTAAAAAAATGTGAAACTTGACGTGTTGAGATTAATGAAGGATTTTGGAAGTCTTGGTCACCTTAATAGCATCAGCTTGTCTCAGTACAGAAACATCTTGTCACCTTATGACCTTTTAAGTTGAGACTTGTAGCTGCAGTATAATCTATACAAACCAAAACTGTCAAAAAACCAAAAACTACCAAAAAACCAAACCAAACAAATAAAAAACCAAACCACAACAAACCAAACACCTTCCACTGAAAATTCTCCATGTGGTTCTTCCATTTGCCAGGACCATTATGCACCAGATTTAAGTGCTGGTCTTTCTGCTGAAGCATACCTGTCAAAGCAAGTAGCAACTCTATGTGAAGCAGCTGAGAGAAGTAAAGCTCTTACACAATATGAATTCACTGCATTGTTTGTGATAAGTTCTGTGGCCTGGCCTGAAAGTTGATAGCCTGATCTATGAAAAGGTCACGGGTGAGCCCTGTGTAAAATGGCATTGTTTACAGTTTTTTTAGTGCAGAGATTAGCTGTCATTTATTTCCACATACCTTAACAAGAGCTTTAAAGGTTCCCAGCAAGAGCATGTTCTTTTCTCTTTCTCAGCCTGTCACATACTTGTCAGATTCAATAAAATTCCTTACCTGAATTATGCAGATTAGATTTTGTTGTGTCCAGCACCCATCATTGTTCATCTCCACTACAGCTGAAACTTCTAGCAGCCCTCTTGCTTATACTGCCTGATTTCAGCACTCCTTAGGTCAAGACCTTTCAACCTCAGGGCTTGACTTATGCCACAACCGTTTGACAAATCGTCCAGGCCTTCACAAAAGCTGGTTGAGCTCCAAAGTGACTGCTCTCTACACACCACTGTTTCACTGTTTTGACATTTCCTTCTCACTTTTCCCCTCAGTAATTAGACAAAAGAAGAAAAAGACATTTGTGTCCAAGGAATGCTTTCATTTAGGGCTGTGATAAATGGCTACCCTTTCCAACAAGCCATGGTCCCACTGTAGGAGAAAGTTTCTTCACATGGAAGCTGAGCAAGAGCAACTAGCCTTGTTGTGTAAGAGAGTGTGTGAGACACACATCTTCCACTGTAAAACCTGCACAGTGCATCTATTGATCTTGTATAACTTTTCATCCAGCCAGTGTTAAGGAGTTGAGCGAGTTGTCCATATCCTCGTTCATAAGTTGGCATGAAAAGGACAATGTAGGACATTTAGCATGTTTAGCATAATGGACAGAGTAGCAGACCAAATTGGACTAAACTATCATGGTAGAAATATTTTTTTAAAAAAAGGCATATATCTTCTATTTATTTAGGACTTTGGATTTTGTAAGATGGAAAAAAAATTAGAAACTTTTTATCCCAACTCTGACACAGATTCCTTTTTCAATTTGATCAATTTTCTTCTTGGATTTAGTCTCCCCATATATGACATGCAAAATATAAGCATGATGTTTAGAGACAGTTTAAAGTGTAGGAGAATCTCCAAGTGAAGAGCTCTGTATGAAGCACAAGACACTATTAAAAGCAGCAGCAGTTGTAGAATCATTCTTCTACTAGGTGTCTCCAATTTAAAGCACTGCTTAATTCAGAAAGAGCTCGTTCTCATCAGAGAACATTAATCCCTTCTGCCCATTATTTTTCATGTATTTCTCCTGAAATAACACTAATTTATTGGACTATCAATGATTTGACATATTAGTGGAGCATGAAGACTTTGAAAGTATTTTCAAGGCATTCAGATAAACATCTTTTAATCACAGAAATTAGTATGGTTAAAACAAAAATGCCATTGTAATGTCAAATATTTCTTAATAGAGAGAACTTCTGTCAACCATGTTTTTATAAGCTTCTTTCAGATTATTGTGTTAATGCTTATTGTTCCATTGGGAAGAATGGCTGCCAAACATGTAAAATAATTGTAACTGCATGTGACTCAGTTGTTAGAGCTGCAGTGAAGAATTAGTGTATTACAATTCATGGTATGGTTAATCTGTCTCTTCTGTTCATGGTAATGAATTAATCAGTGCATTACCAAATCACATTACCAAATCACTGAAATTACTTTTATGATCTTATACAATAGAATTAATAAACCAGCAAAGCTACCCTTGGAGTTCTGTAGATGATATATGACCCTTTTCTCCAAGGCTTGTAATTAAGAGCAGGACAAACACCAGAATCTTCTGAATACTTAATTTTGTGTAGCACAGGATTAACAGGCTTTTCTCTGTAATATTGCCTTCACATGACACTACTTGTTCCCCAAGAAACAAGGGAGATGGAATGGATTACTTATAATGCACTTATATATTTTTATATATATACATATATATACTTATACACTTAGAATTACAGAATATGCTGAGTTGGAAGGGATCCATCAGGATCATTGAGTGCAACTCTTGGCCCTGCACAGGACGCCCTAATAATCATACCATGCACCTGAAAAAACTGTCCTAATGCATCTTTAACTCTGATAATAGGGTAGGCTAGTGGTGTGCATCATGTAAACAAATCCATAGTGTAATTATTTTGGAATTGTAATTATTATTTGGCTTTGGCTTGGCTTTTTGTCTCTGAAAAATGAAAGACTCTCTTAAGTTTCCCATGTTAACGTGTTGGACTGGATAGACTTATATACCTGAAATAACACAGCCTCAGAGCTAGTAGCAGCACACATTCCAGATCACACTTCCTTCCCAAAACAGGTGAACGCATTCAGTAGTGGGGTGGGATGGGGTGGGAAACCATGGAAACCTGGCTGTGAAACCTTTAACTAGTATAGCATTATTCAAACTGTTAACTGGGCTAAACCTACCATTGCAAATCTAATGATGCTGAAAAGCAGCACAGCCACATCCACCCTCCTTTCTCAGGCAAACTGACACTGTCATTAGGATCTTGACCTACCTTCACCTACTGAGCTCAGTCAGATGCAAACTGACACCTTCCTAGCAGAAGAGAGCTGGAGAGGGATTTTTGACAGGGACTTTAAAGGTAATCTACTTCCACNAAAGGTAATCTACTTCCACCACCCCTGCCATGAGTGGGGACACATTTCACTTGATCAGGTTGCTCAGAGTCCCATGACTCTGAGCAACCTGTGGGTTAAAATGTCCCCTGGCCTTGGACATTTCCAGGACTGGGTCAACCACAACTTCCTGGGGCAACCCGGTCCACTGTCTCACCACACTCATTGCAAAAAAGTCATCCTAATATCTAAGTTTGAAGCCATTCCCCTATGTCCTGTCCTGTCCCCCTTGTAAATAGTCTCTCTCCATCTGTCTTGTAGGCTCCCTTCAGGTATTGGTCTCAGTTAGGTACTTTGAAGCCTCTTTTCCAGGCTGAACAAGCCCAATTCTCTTTGCCTTTCCTCTTAGAAGAGGTGCTCCATCCCGGTAATCATCTTGGTGGCCCTCCTCTGGACTCACTTCCTGTTGGAACGGTGTTGATGTCCCTCCTGTACTGGGATTGCCAGATCTGGATCAGTACTCCAGGCTGGACCTCACATGAGTGGACTAGAGGGGCGGGAATCCCCTCCCTCGACTTGCTGTCCACACTGCTTTTGATGCAGCCC
>VZRE01016103.1:13472-47017 GCA_013396775.1 Cephalopterus ornatus | reverse complement strand
CTTTCAGAAGAGCCTTTATAAATCCTCAGCTTGCAAATTGGACTAGCATAAGTCCCAATAGAGAAAATCCTAGATTTAGTGTTTTTTATTTCCTAAGTTACTGAGTAGGAACCAACTTTATAACTATCTTCAAATATGACTAGGGTGCTCTATCATGTTTCTTTGTTATTCTCAGCCAAAACCTTTCCTAATGAAACAAACCGACTAATATTGCTCACAAACATTAGCTCACTGTGTTCATCAAACTGTGTGTAAAGGTGGCCTGATTCGTTTCTTTTCTTTTCCTTCCTTTTTTTTTTTTTTTTTTTCTTTCCTTTTTTTTTTTTTTTTTTTTTGTGATTCCTGTGAATGCCTGAATATGGAACTGTCTGTCTTTATTTCTTAATGATTTTTAGAGAAGGGAATTATTTATGTAATAAAATATACATTTTTGACAATTTCCCCAGCCTCTTGCTTTTCAGTGCAAATGTCTCCAACCGTACTAATGTCCTTGAAAATCCCCTGTTAACTTGGTCTGTCATTAAAGCACTGAGACACTATGCTCTCTGTAGAACTTTGAATATCTTCTAAAAGAAAGACAATGCATAGAGACAAATCTCATGTACAGAGACTTTTTTCCTCTTTAGTGCACGCAAGTGTGGTCTCTGCTATTAGAGTTGCATAGCTGTGTGTTCTTCTTGGGTCCTGCATTCATTGCTTTATACAGGTTTGTGTTACTTCATTCCTCTACACAGATTTATGTTACTTATGAGAGTGGAACAGAGACATTTCTAGGCAAAAGAAAAGCCTACAAAGTCAAACTACTTAACAATTTAAAATATTATATAGAGTTTTATACGTTGCTACTATTAATTTATTTTTTAACTTCAGATTAGCTTTCAGTTCTGGGACTCCTACTAGACAATACAGGAGACCTAATTTTTCTGACTACATTTGGTGTTTTATAAGCCATCTACTTCATCACAGGGAAATATTTAAAACTAACTGCATTTTTAACACAAAAGTAATCTGTCCTTTTGAAATATTTCACATACAAATATTAATAAATTGCATGTGTTGCTATAGCAACTGTGAATCAAAGTATAATAAGTCTAGACTGTGGTATTCATGCCCTTTAAAACAAAAATCAAATGTACATATCAAGTTTTTGATTCAAGCTGCCTAGAACAACTTACTAAAAATTAAAACAATAGAGATTTATTTTACCCTGGACTGTCTGCTTGTAGAATTAATTTTAAAGCCTTATGTTTAAATACCCACATTTTTTCCTATGCATGTTAACATGTTATGCTCTCAGAATTTTTATCATACGTGTCCCTTATGGGCCAATTTAAAGTAATTCTGACCCAACAGTGACATGGAAAAAATCATTAATATAATGATAAACTATTTCTTAGCCAATAGCAGGCACAAGTGGTTTTCATTTACCTATGGGGCAGGTGGATGCAAAATGCCCTTGGAAATAAATTGACTCCCTTCATCACTTCATTAATTTTATAGAAAAAAAGACTAGAATGAAATCTATGCCTTCAGGGAGCCCTGTAGCCTCAAGTGATGGTGATGGCTCAGTCTGAAAAAAGGTTTCACCTGATAGTCTATGTACCACTTCTCTCTTACACTTAACTAGGTGCTCTAGTTGCATTTTCAAAATGAAAAGGTGTTTTAAAATCTGTTTTTAATTAATTTATACTATTTGTGAACAACATGACAGGTGGTATTGGTTTTAGTGAAATAGGCCAAAATAAGAGGAAGTGTCTGTCATGGATTACCAAGTTCTACTTGGTAATTATTTGTTGTATGATCAAATATGTGAAATGGTTTCCACAGGAGAACTGTGACTCCTGAGTTTAGAGAAATCCCTGCCTGGGGAGTGAGTGACAGTGAAGGAGATTACAACATAATATCAACTCATGAGTGGCATGGAAAATGTGAATGAGGAATAACTATTTCTTCTCATAGTATGAAAACAAGGGCGCATCAAATGAAATAGCAGACAGTAATTCAAAATAAAGAGGAAAGAGTCCTGCAGTAAATGTGTGAAGTTCTTTCTGCAGGGCACATGAATGCCTGAAGATTACAAAGATTGCCTGAAGATGTTTGAAGCAATTGAGCAATGAATTGGGAAAAATCTAGTGTGCTTGGTTAAACACAGAGATGTGACATTTGGCTCAGGAGATCCTACGGTTAAAATAGTTGAGATTGGGAGGGATTTTGGAGGAGTCATGTTTTCTAATAACTCTGTTTCTAATACTTCTCCTCAGGTGTTCCCTGTTGACCGCTCTCAGAGAAGGCTTTCTGGGCATTATAGATTATTGGTGTGGCCTTCTAAGGCATTTTTTAATCTATTTGTTATGTCAAGCAGTGATGACAAAATTAGAATAAGAGAATACAAAAGAAAAGGGTTTTAAAGGTATTTGAAAAAGAAGATTTTATGTTCTGGCAGTACCATATCCTATCAATTTAATAAGCTCCTGGAGAAAAGTATATATAAAAGCTTATATATACATATGTGTGTGTTTGTGTTTACATATGAATATACAAACAAAATAGTAGATGGGCTGGAAAAAATAAGGCAATAAATGAAAAGCCCTAGGCTGCCCATATAGCTGAAAACATATAAGTTCTTTCTGTCAGATGACATAACATTTTTTAAGAGTAGCTAAGTAAAAGGTCTTTCCACTGCATTTTCCAAAGCTTTGTGGACTGGCACTCTGACCTTGAAAAGACAGATACAGGAGTTTCCTTGTAAATTTATCTCAAATAATTACAAGATGAGGTAAGTAATTTTTGGCTAGGCAGAAGTGGTTGAGGGTGGAGAGGGTTTTTCTCTATTCAGATGGAGCCTATTGATGGAGCTAACACAAGTGTCAAACTCTGAATGCCCTCAGCTGTCAGGCACTGCACGACTTCCAGCTGTTGGTTAAGTGAATGAATTTTAGATATTTTCTGGGAATGTAGGTCTTTCATGATTTACTGTTTCTACTGGGAAATTTAGGCATTTGCTGAATCCTTTTGTTTCACTGATAGAAAAAAACAGGGCTGTGGCACTAGTGTTAGTTCTGTAACCTCTATGTCCCTATTAGGATTTGTCACAGCACAACTGCACCAGATTGTTTCAACAGAACAAAGTGTCCTGGTTTGTAGATGTTTCAAGGTCGTTTTAAGATTGCTTGCATGTGTTGGACGACAGCCACACAAGAAAAAAATCTTGATATTGAATTCCTGCTTGTGTATCAAAACCTCAAACACTTTGTTCTTCACTGATCAGGAGGCTCAACTACATCTGACTTCTACAAGAACTCTGATGTCAAAAAAGCTGGACTCATATTTACCAGACCCTTGTTGGATCTGTCAGGTGCAGTTGCTGTTTGAGGCTCAAAATGAAAATTCCTTGAGATGAGAACTGTAGCCTGAGATTGTAGCAATACTGTTTGGAATCCGGAAACAATTTACCATCTAAACATATTTTTGAGGAGTTAGACAAAAGAATTTGAGGGAGAGGGGGCAGTATTTTTTCATTCACTTTCCTCAAATCTGCATTTCAGATTTAGCAGATATTTTTGCTTCCTGCAGTACTGCATCTTTAGCAGGGCCAGGCACGCATAGATTTCATATCACTGCACCGTATTCACTAGTGTAGTATACTTGATGGGAATGTTCCTATGTCCGCAAGGAAAGGAATGGTCAAGAGACCATGTTATTTATAGTGCACCAATTAATTAGCAAAAGTAACTCCACAGGATGAGAAAGATCATCTGATATACTTTAGAATTTTTGCCTTGTAATAACTTGTTTCTGAACTCAGGCAACCTAGTGAATCAGCTCCCTGTCCATGTACCTTAGCAGAGCTTCTAGGAGCATCTGTTCCATGATCTTCCCAGATTGAAAGGTGAGGCTGACAGGTCAGTAGTTCCCAGGGTCCTCCTTTCTACCGTTTTTAAAAATGGGTACAATGTTTCCCTTTTTCCAGTGACCTGGGCCTTCATCTGACTGACATGACTTTTTGAATATAATGTTGACTGCCTTGGCAGTCAACCAATTCCCTCAGGACTCTGGGATGCATCTTATCAGGTCCTCTGACCTACACATGTAGAACTAAGTGTCTAAAAGTTGCCTATGTAAGTGAGAAAATGATGAATCCTCTATGTGTTTGTGTCAACGCAATCACAGCTATGTCAAAAAGGATCCCAAGAAAATAATTTTTAAGCCGAGTTCCCTGTAAAAAAAAACCAGCAAAAAGTGGATGGAGGTTTTTTTCATGGGATTTAGGTCAATATACAGTGGTTTGGGTTTTTAATTAGAAAAAAGAATAAATGATGGATTTGGGATTTTTCTTCTTTTTCACACAGTTCTGTACATTCCTGTGTAGACCTGTGTCTGTAATCGCAGAGGGGTAATCTCAAAGAGAGTTTGCTTCCTCAAAATTCTGTTTCTGCATATCTAGTCAGACAAGACACAGATAAATTGCACAAAAATATATGGATTATATTTCAGGAAAAAAACCCATTAACAATAAATCCAGTGGAGGACTGTAGCTGGAATGGCTGTGTAAATATATGAATGAAGAACAAGACGAATATGGGGAAGGGTTTCTCCCCTTAACCTTTAGGGATAAATCTGACAAATATCTAAATTGAAAAATGGATAGCAGGTCCTGGAGTGTGGTGAAAAAAGAGACTAGATGACTTTTGAGGTCTCTCCTAACCTCTGTACTTACATAATCATCACAGAAGATCTACCAGGTCTATTGCTATTTGATCTAGAAAAGGTATGATTATTAGATTAATTATAGGATAATTTAAGTTAAAAATATTCTCTGGAGGTCTTGTGGTCCAAAATCTGACTTCAAGGTTAGACCAGGTTGCTTAGGGCCATGTCCAGATGAGTTAGAATATCTATACACCTTCTCCAAGTGCCCTGTTTTGGTGCTTATCCTCTGTCATGGGGAAAAAGAAACAGTTTTGGGGGTTTTTTTAGATGGATTGATAGTTATGCCTGCTGCTGCAAATTGATACCACTGCCTCTGATTGTTTTTCTGCTCATGCCTGAGAAGAGTCTGGGTCCATCTTCTGTAGATTCCCCTTTTGGTAGTGGGATACTGTGATTAGACTTCTCCAAGGTAAGCCAACCCAGCTCCCTCTGTCTCTCCTTCTATGAAAATTGTTGGAGTGACAAGAAGTGTGTTTGCTACCAAGAGGACTGTGGCTATAAATAAAATCTTGTCAGCTTTCAGTCTGGGCAAGAGATAACTGGATGCCTTTGATAGCTGTCCTCTGTGACCTCATCTTTTAACACCTTTCTTTGAATGCTTAAACAAGGGAAAGGAACAGTGTTCGGTTGTGTGGTATCAGGAATGAAAAGTAATTTTAAAAAGTCCCCCAGGCAGAAGTGTAGAACAATTAAAAGCTCTGTCAGAGCTCATACTCTCTGGAAACACAAAAGACAACTGAAAGAAGGCTCCCAAAGGGAATTTCATATAGTGCTTGTCCTATATCTGCTAGCAACATGAGTCAGTAACATGAAAGATAATCTGAAGGTTGCCACCTTTAGCATTTGCCTTATTTAGTTTTGTGCAGAATGTGATATATTCAGCAGTTTTGAGTTAAACAGGAGATTGAATGCAGCACAGTAATTCAGAGAACTGGGAGACTTAGTGAGCACGATGTAACGGTAACACATAGTTTTAGGGACTACAAAGCATTACTAATGAGAGGCAGGGGAGCCAAATATTACTGAGGGTGAGGAGCTAAATTGNTCCTCAAAATGATATATTCAAGGAAACAGCTTAGAGAGGATAAAAAAAAAAGAAAAAAAAAGAAAAAGAGTAGAGGCTGCAGTGTGTGACAGGAAAAACAGAGACTCAGAGGACTACCATGAACAAAGCAAGCTGGATTTGCTGTGCATAGAATGTTTTAGTCCCAAATGTTCAGATTAACCTTTGGAGAATCCAAAAAAGCACAAACACAATGGAAAACAGAGCTGTAAAGAGCAAAAATATTCACTACTCTGTAAGTGAACTAAAAAGTGGGCTTCTTATTGAGGACTTTAAAATAAGTGTTTTAACCTCTGATTTTATCATAATGCCTCTTCTCTTTCTAAAAAGGAGGGGAATTATAAAAGATGGAATCATCCAGGAAGAAGTTTGAGGATGCTTTCCAGGAGTAAGAAAACTCTCAGAAGAGTCCATGCTGGAGCAATAAGGGCTCAATTGACTCATTATTTGTCATCTGAAACATTGGACCTGAACATGACCCAAAGCTATCAAGTTAACAGGTGCTGGCCAGGCATTTTTCATCACAGAACAGACTGAAGAATCCTGAAATTTCATTATTTTTGTGCTGTTGAAAACGACAAAATTTTATTGCAGAGCCATAAAATGGTTAAGTACAAATGTCAGGATTAAAAAAAAATTGTTTCTCATTCAGATGATTTTGAGGCCTATGGATGCTTGTTTCTCTTTCCATTGGTAAACTGTCACACATGAGATCAAAATGGAACATAGCCAATGCTAGCCAGATCATGCTGAAGGGTTTATTTTGTTAGCTGAGATATTCTCACCATGGTGGTACTCCTTACTTTCTAAGCTTAGAGGTACCATTCTCATGTAGCCTGGTTACTCTGCACATGGACAGATTCTGGTAGAATCAATGGAAGGCTGCTTCTGGTCTTTTCTCACCAGAATATGGCAGCAGTGCTGTAACACTGTACTAGGATCATATCTGACTGATCCCTCTATATAGGATAAATAGTTTTTACCTGCAATTTGTTACTTCCATACCCTAAAACTTTTCTTCATTCTCTTAGGCATTAGCTGTAAAGTGGATGCAGGTTTTTTATTCGTCTCTTCCAGGGCTGCCTTTGCCTTTTGATGTTTATATAAACCCAATCTTAATTGGTTTTATTCATTTTTATTTCTTTGATAAAGCTTATTTGTGATTGCTGAGGACCTGAACCCTATAAGCAGGCTTTGTAAGTTCCTCCTGAAATCAGCTCTTTTTCTTTATTTGCTTATGAGCTCAGCAAACATCTTTCCACAAGGTCACACATCCATCTGAGGGTTGTCATTAAAGCAGCCTGATCCCATTTTTGATGCAGTTTTTGAAAAGGCTGCATCGTTAAGTGTATCCTTGCACCATATATTACGTTATTTAATGTTTTAGTTTACTTTGATGTGTGCTTAGATAGGAGTTGCTTAATAGAGATGTATCTCTTGCACCTCCTGCTCCTCTTTTTTTCTCCTTTTCATAGCACCTCATATACTGTTCCCTGTACTATCTAGTGTATCTTCAGGTTTTTGGTTATTGTTGTTTTTGTTTGTTTGTTTGTTTGTGTTTTGATCGTTTTAGTGTGGGGTTTTTTTATCTTTCACATTATTGTGTGCATGCTCTGTAATAGATTCTCCTCTCAATTGCATATTCTGAGGCTTCTCCCACTGACAGTGATTCATTGTTGCATCCAAGATCATCATTTAGTCCACTCTGTACACAGAGACCTAAGAGAGCCTCATCTGTCCTTCAGGAAATATTTCCTTGGTGCAAAATGTTAGCCGTGGGGTACATTGTTGTCTCCTCACTAAAGTCTGCTCTGATTAGATTCAATAGATGAAGACAGCCTTCAAAGCATACATTAGCATTAGAACAGTCCTTTTGTGAGCGTGCAGAGAGGTCAATAAGTACATGAATATAAATTAGCTTAGTGGACTAGTATGGCCATTAGCTGGGTTGAGTATTCCTTTTCCATATAATTGTTTGGTGCACCTGAATAAATTTGAGTGTCTAAATCCTGCATATTAATTCTGTGCTGCAGGATGTAAAGCTTTAGACTAATCCCTTTAATACTCTTCAGTATAAACACCTTAATCAAGCAACAGCTTTATAATTAGTTCCAGTTTCAGATTGAATATTATTTACTCTTTTTGTTGCTCATAACTTATTCCAACTTTTAATTGCAATGAGTGGACAGACTTTAGAATGTAAGTTTCAATGGTCTCTTGCAGAAACCAGAATAGATAAAAGAGACAGGATTTTAAAAATCCAAACTTTACAGAAAAAGAATTCTGCCCCATTTTTATTTTCCAAGATGGCATTAAAAGTATGTCTTAGTTTTGCCTTTGAGGCATAAGACTAAAATCATAATGTTAAAATTATATGAATGAGTGCAGGAGAGGAAAATATCTATCTTTTGATTATTGATTTATGAACATGATTCGTGTAAGGTTGTGTTTCTTTGTTCTGTTGTGTCCAGAAAAAGTGCTGACATTACTGTATCCCCTGTCTACATTAAAATTTCTGGTATGTAAATGGGGATTTAGCTTCTCAAGTTCAGATCTATCTCCTTTTTATCTGTTTTCCCAAATAACATTTGGAAGAAGAAATTGTCTTCACAGTAAGAAGATCTTGACAGTGAGGTTACATTGTTTGGAAGGTAACATTTTAAAATGAGGCTCAATTTGATATTTAAATTAAATATAACAATTATTGTGTTAATTACATATGGACCATTGGATTAGTAAAACCACAGTTGTTCAGCTTGGGTAAAGCTGCAGCAGAGGAACCTTACAAAGCATTTTTAAATATTAAATTTTTATTTTTTTTTTAATTTTAATTTTGGAACAATCAGTCGAACAATATTCTTTATGTACGAAGTACTTAATAAATCTAAGTGTAATGCATCTTGAAACATTGGATACCGAGGGGCTATTTTGAGTTAGTCCAGTGTAAAAATGGTTAGAAAAATAGTAGTTAGTTGTTTGTTTTCTGATCTTTCTTTAATTTTTTTTTCTCCAAGCTTGTTAGTAAATTATTTTGCTTTTGGACATGTTACAAACTTCTTTTCTATTCAGTCATTGTGGGTGAAAGCACACCATATAGTCAATGCATACTGTTTCTTCTACCTGATGTGTTGATGACCCTGTAGAAAAGTTAAAAGGTGAAATATGTTTTTAACACTTTCAAAAAACTAACAAACATACTTCTGATTACACACATATATTTTATTTGGGTGATAATAAAGAATTATGGTATTTAAGGAAAACAGTTCCTGAAAAATTAACCTTAAAATAAATGTATGTAATGGGACTTATTTCTAAGGAAACTTAGAAATTTCTAAGGAAACCTAGAAATTTCCATTTCAGTTGCTGGTCCAGCAGTTGATTTGATTTGTCCATATGTCCATATTCCATATGGTCTTGTCCATATGGATGCTGATTCAGTTTTTCTATATAGCCTTATTCCTCTGTAGTCAATGGCAAGGTCTTGTACACTACAAGGGACCCTTTTCATCTACACATTGTTTTGTTCTGGTAGAGGTGCAGTGGGAGAGCAGTGACATCTGTGAAGAAATGTTCAAATGCAGATAGACAGGGAGGATGGCAGGACATGTGGTGAATCCCTATTGCCCTGACAGTGGGCTGAGCCCTAAAAGTTCTGCCCAAGGACATGGGCGGCAAACCCACCTGGCATGGTGCTTTCTCTGCCTCATACTGCTGAAAGCACCTATGTATAGTGAACTGTGTAGTCTTTCAGATCAAATACTAACGAAACAAAACCTGATTCATCTTGTATGTAACCACCACTATATTCCCACAGATTTCTGTAATTGTTTTGCCATTATCTGACTATTGGGTTGAAACTTGCTCTTACATAAAAGGGTGCAGCTATTCCCTGCACATGAGGAGTGATTCCTCTTCTCAGTAACAGAAGCTTCCAAAGAGAAGGAAGGCTGAAGAGTTCAATGATGCCTGAGATGAAGGGTATAAGATGCCAGTACTGGTGAGATAACAAGATCTGTTCTCTCTCCTGTTTGGAGACAGGGAATGTGCTTTGTTCCATACTCTAAGGTGTTTTTCCTGAAGGTCCGTAAGACCAACACTTGGAGTGTGTGAACGCTTTCTGTTACTCCTCATTAGCAGAGGTGTATGTCTATGCATGGTGAATGCTTGTCTTCACCCGTTTATATTCTGAACAGGAACAGTTCTACCTGCCAGTAATGCCCAGCAGACATAATAGAAAACAGTGTGCTATGGCATACAGCTGTGTTAGTGCTGAACCAGGTGTTTAAATCAGAGCTTCTTCCCTGCAGTGGAAACCTGAATTTACATCTTGCCTTTGAAACTCTTTCTTCTCTTTATGAACCCCTCATCAGGGCTAAGTCATTTGAATAAGACTGAATTCACTACTAATCCAGAATAAGAGAATCAAGATTAAATTTAAATTGTATTACCCATGAAAGGTATTGGAACTAAAATAGCAGAGGCTGAGATTCAGAATATTTGATTAGGAGATTCAACATGTCTTTCCTATTTACCAGCTTAGTCTTTTCACAGACCCTTTCATATTTCTAAATATTGGCAAAAATACATAGTAATTTCTTTCTTCTATTTTATCTTTTCATACACCACTGAATACAAAATGAGGTTAAAAGGGGAACATTTCCTAATATTCTGCTTTTACCTTGTTTGATTTTCTCATTGGTGTGGTATTATCTAGTCAAAGAGACTTCCTCCAGCAGCCTTTTGGGAAGTGTTCTTTGTTAAAGGAAGCCTTTTATTTCATTCTGCCAAGGAAACGAACTAATTTGATATGATCCTTTTATCCAGAGAAAGGGCACAACTTCTTTATTTTCAAGGTCATGCATTTTTTTGCAACTGTAAAACATACTCCACTATTGAAGCCACAATTATATGCACTTGTCAATCAATCCTAACCTACAGTATGGTTATAGCATTTTATATAAAAAGTGGAGGATTAAAGGCTTTGACCAAAATGAAAGATACACGTAGCAGACAAAGTACGATAGACATTATTAGATTGTAAGAGAGGTAGTTGTAGAAGAAAAGAATGTACCAATATTTGATTTTTCACAGACACTAAAAAATTATTTAAGGATTTCTGCAAAATATTTTGGTTGTGACATTTGAATTTCATTTTTGTTCTTATCACAAATACTTGTAGAATACCATTTATAAGGTGGTTATATAGTGTATATACTACATCATGTTAGGAAATCATGTATAAAACTTTTTAACTAAAATGACTAGGGAAAATAATGTCTACACACAACGTATACCTTGTTATTATAAGGTAGACATCTTTCATGACGTAGAAGGACTATGTGCTTACAGTTTTGATTGTCAGATTCAATATTTTACAATTTGATATCTGGAAGAAAACCACATCACTAATTTTCATATCACCAACAAAAAATTACAATATAATAATTCTCTTCCTTAGCGTAGTGGGATGTCTCTTTCCAAGAATATCAGAGAGGTGTGCTAGAACAAACATAGTAGAAAGACAAAATCCATTTAAACTAGATAATAGGACCATATTTGTACAATTTGTAAGACTGTTACAATTTGTAAGTCTGGTAAGGGATTTCTGTCAGTACCTGTGCAGCTTTCATGGGACTAGGAAGGACCCCTGCATAATGTCTTATATTGTTAAGAGTAGTAGGGGCGAGAAGGCTTCTGATTAATTCATTAGGTTAAGTAACTCATCCAGAGATAACAATGAGTGGACTCTTAGCTACTACCTTATATCCCTTTTTCTTTTTTTCCCACTCCCTTTCTTATATTCATTTGTTTTTAAAATCAGTTAAGCCCTGAAGTAAAGAAGAGATTTTACTGAATTGTGAAAATCTGTATTGTTTGTATTATCCTTGCTTGGCTGCTGTGTGGACCACAAGACTCAAAAGTCATAGAGTGTGTATTTGACTATCCTTTACCCTGGTTAGTAAAGGAGAAGATAAGCTTGCTGGAGGTCTGTGCACTGGCTAGCCTTTGCTAGCAATGCAATTCTTGTTCATCTCTTATTATCAGTACCATGACTTCTGGAACACAATATCTGAAGTAACTGAGGAGCAGAAGTCCACAGCCATTGCCTCAGGGCTAACAGAGAGCCTGTGAGAAGATACGTGGGTTGGAGCTGTAGGATCTGAGGCCAGGATGGAGACAGTGGCTTAAGGACCCTGGTCTGAGGTCACTGTGAACATCCAGAAAACTCTAATATATGTGTCCCAATTTACATTGCATATAAACACATAAAAATTTTTACTGTCTTCAATGAAGAAAATTTATATTGTTCCTTTTCTAAATGAAAGAGAAAGAAAGTATTACTTGTAGATTTTAGCTTCCAATGACAATAAAGCTTGTTTGGAAGCTTGGCTTGCAAACACTTGGAAAACTTAGAGTATGAGATTTTTGAATGTTTAACTACTTAGCTTTCCTTTTTCATCTATTCTTCCGACTTTTTGTGTGTTTCAAGAATTATCCCCTGACTTCCTCTTGGTCCATCTTCTCAGTGCCAAAAAACACAGTTTTTTCCCTAAAAGAAGAAAGTTTTTCTGTATTTCTAAATTTCCTAAATCAGAAAATTTCCAATTTCCCAACAAAACTTTTGTTTTCAGGGTCCTTCTTCCCATCCTACATGCATTCTGCATCAGTAGAGGTGACCTGAGTACAACAGGTGCCTTCAGAGGGAAGAATAAAACTTCTTTGTTTATCAAAGTTTGTAATATTTTCCTGGGCAGACCGTGTTACTTGACAATTTTCTTTCCTCTGTGGGTCTGACTTTTCTTTTTCTGTACATGTTATATTACAAAACACACACAATGTAAGTATTTTTATACTAATTATGTTAACACCTCATTGCAATCCAGAAGGATTAAACCACATTTTTTCCCTATATACTTGTTACTACTGTGAGAGCAAAAGTTATTTGGATTTGTTTTGCCCACTCGTCTGTCTAAAGCATTAGTGATGGTTCATTGGTACTTCGTCTCCCTGTGTTACATCCCTCACTTCAAAACGGAAAAATGTTATTCTAAGTGAAAATTTAAAGAAAGAGTTAAAATTTTAGAACATGGGTTTTCTGTGCTTTCTGTTTTGAACCTACAAATATCAAACATGAATGTGTAAAAATAGAAACATGAAAATCTAACTGCATTCACAGAGAGACCTGAGTGGTGAAAGGGAAAATAGTAATAATAGCAGATCTGATTTTGGGTGAGGAATCTCCAGAAATTTGTTAAAACTTTAATGAACATGTTAAATGTATCTTTTTCTTTTTTTCTTCTTGCATTTTTTTGAAGTTCAGCCTTAGAATTTATGGAGGCAATCTGTCCTAAGCCATGGCATAAGATGAATCCTGTTATTAAAGTACTATCAAAGGCAAATTTATAAAGCTCTTTGGCTTTAGCTTAGGAAAAAAAAATATCTTTATATGCCTTAGTCTTTCTGTTAAAAAAACCCTGACAATCTTTATAACACAGATATACACTGCTACTCTTAAAAATCATATCATTATATTTGAATGTATAGAAATGATAAATTTAAAGTACAAATAGGGTAACTTTCTGTCTAGAAATAAAATCCTGGTACTGCTGAAAAGAATGATAAGATACCCATCCACTGCTGAGGGAAAAGTATTCCCTAAATTAAGGAACAAAGCTTAACTAAACTAACAATAAAAAAAAAAACCAAAGAACTCTTTTTTCTTTTTTCTTTTTTTTTTTCTTCCCTGAACTGCTAAATTAACTGTGTGTGAAAGTTAAAGTGGCATAGATTTAATTGCATAAGACTTTTTGTTGGAATGTTCTCAAATCTCTGGCTTTTGGGGGTGTTGAAGTTTAGAGTGAAGGTGAGGAAGAAAGTGAACGCCGTTGGCAACCCTTTCTGAAAACTTAGCCATTCCTGAGATTCTAGCCTAGGATGGGCCCTTGCTCTGAATGCCTTCTGGTGAGTGCAAGGGTGTGACTTTTCCTCCTCCATCTCCATGGTACAGAAGACACAGCAGGAACCTGAGCTACAGTTTCTTATGTGTCATGCCGAAAAACTTTTAGAGGTATTTTCATACCTTCTTGGCTTGAAAGCCTCTGGTCAAGTCAAGCTTTTCAGTGAAAACATTTCAAAGAGATTTGGTTTGTTTCAGACAACAACCAAAACATGATGAAAACTCTAAAAATGCAACAGAATGAAGTCAGGATCCTCTCAGTATTGCCTGCAATTATATTTTTGGTACTTTCAGAGATCTAAGTTAAGAAATAAAATTTCAAAATTTCACTGTGGCCTAGTTACACTTAGCTTTGGCAGATAGGACATTCCCAACCTTCATTTTCATCCTAGTTCAGCTGCTTAACCTCAAGACTACAATTAAGCAGATCCAAATCAATTCAGAACCAAAGTTTGCAACTCTCTTAAAGTGTGATGACATCCTCTTACAACAGAAGGGGAAAAATTGGCTTGTATTTAAACCTCTCCTTCTCACAGAAAAATATCCTGAAAAGATATGTGATCAATGAAACAGTATTTCAAGAATATTTACAGCACGTTGCAGGTGTTCACTGGATTCAGTAGAATAGGATTGCTTTTCCATCTTCTTTACGTTACGGAAAGCTTTGGTTGATCCTTTACTGCAGCATGGTTTGATGCTTTTCATCTCCCAGGCAACAATAACCTCTCATCATGATTACAGAGCTTCCTGCAGACAGATGGGCCTAATCCCAGTGCTCTAACAATTTAGTAATCTATTCCAATCAGACTTGATGGATTTGATAGGCCATCTGTAGCCAAGTGAGACAGATTCGAGACAGGTCACAAACTGGGAGGCTTTCAGAAAAGCTTTCTACTGTTTCACACAGACAATCACACTAAGAAGAAAGAAAAAAAAACAGAAAAATGGGAAAAAAAGACCTCAAGGAGGCTCATTTCCTGCCTTTAAGAAAATAATTCTGTTGTAACTGTGTTACTAATAAATATGAGTGGGAAGACTGAGTGAAAGCCTTCATATGAGATTTCTTTCAATATTTAAACATCACAGGTGTCTTTCACCACTTCTAGTGTGTCTTTTAGCTCATATTTCTTGATTTTGAGCTTTAGTTACTGTGAAATCAGTTAATAAAACATTATATCTCTTCTTAATGTAAGGGGAAAGTTATGTGAGAGAAAGCAATGTTAAGATGTCAATTTAAAGCTGTTACAGTTAAGTTTAACTCTTTGGATACTCCTTATCTTGCAACAGACTGCCTTAACTATAAAAATCAACTGAAACTTCCTTAGTCTTTCCAGCCTCCCTTGCCATTCAGGCTAAACTGAATTTTTTTCTAGGATTTCAAGGAGCAAGCTGATGAATAATTTTGAAATCACATTTAACAATGGACATAGAAACCTGGAGTTTCCTATTCTGCCTCTTCTGTTACGTCATCAGATGGTTGGGGATGGAAGGGACCTTAAAGATCATGTAGTTCCAATCCCCCTGCCACAGGCAGAGACGTCTTGCATTAGACCAGGTTGTTCAGAGCCTCATCCAACCTGGCCTTGAACACTTCCAGGGATGGGGCATTCACAGCTCCTCTGAGCAACCTGTTCCAGTGCCTCACTATCCTGACAGTAAAGAATTTCTTCCTTATATGTCACCTAAACCTATCCTTTTCCGGTTCAAAGCCATTCCCCTTTCTCCTATCACTACATGTCCTTGTAAGCAGTCCCTCTCTGGCCTTTTTGTAAGCCCTGGAAGTGCTAAAAGGTCTGCCAGCAGCTTAAACAGGCTTAAACAACCCTAACTCTCTCTTCACAGAATAGGTGCTCCAGCATTCTAAACTCAAAGAAAATATTTCTGCTTAGTGTGTAATTTATTTATTTTTTTAAAATTTTTAAAATTTTATTTTTTTAAAGGGAATAAACTTTTGTTTTTGCTAAACTTTCAGGAATGTAATGTATATGATCTGGGAAGCTTTTAGTAAGTACAAGTACTTGGAGAAAACCACTGTAGCAATTTTGAAATGTAATTTGTATTAGCATTGTACTTCTCAGCATTTCCTCTCTAATCACTTGTGACACAGCCACATCAAACTGAAGTCCTATGTCTTCTTTGGGTCACCTCAGCCTGAACCTTTTGAGTGTGTTTGCTGGTTCATCTTAGGTTTTGCAGTCTAATCATTGTTGAGTATGGCTGAATTCCTTATTGAGATTTAATATCCTGTTTAAACAGAGTGTAAAAAAAAGTCAAAGAAAAAGACGGTCTTTAATAAATATAAGAGATGCCTCTCCTACTCTAATCTTAAATTCAAAGATATGTCTACATGAATAGATTCAAAGACAGAGAAACACACAATAACAGGTCTGGTTATACGGTTTGTTAAACACAAAATAGAGCTGTATAGCACAACCTCTGTTTCTGTCATGACTGAAAAAGTAATAACATGTTCAGAAAAAAACACTATTTAATGAAGATGCATCTGATGCAGGGAAGGAGAGGAGAGAAATCCTTCTATCTAGGATGCCATAGGAGACTTTTTGAACGCATCCATGCTTTTTTTATGTAGGCTGCAGAGGGGAAAAATAGTCAAGGTCTAATTAATTTTAAAAGCTTACCGCAAGTGGAAATTTCTCCTCTGTTAGACCCTGACCATTATGTTCCCTGACCTTCACTCCACAAAGATCTTCTCCTTGGTAAAATATTCTGTGGGAAATCTGGGTTTTGTTTCTTTATTTAGAGTGAGATTTAAGATAACTTGAATTCAGTTTGTATCCAGCTTATTGGGGAACAGGAGAAGCTTTCTGAGAATGTGAGAGAGGAAGAGAAAAGAGGAAGATCTTTTTAAAAATCACAGATATATGTAACACAAGCAATCACTCCTAATTGTACTGGTGGTGTAGGGTAAATAAAATATGCACCTGGGCTCATAAAGCATCCAATTTTCCACTGTTTTTCAGTAGAATTCACAGCAGCAAAAGTATTAACACACATTTTAAATGTGTATTTCTTATAGTGTAACACTACACAACATTATCTACATAGCAGTTTGTGCTTGATACACTCCTTATGACTCTTTAAACTATTTGGATAGCAGAGACACTAGAGCCTGCAAAATGTCGAAAGCAAGGAAGGTCTTCATAAGAGGAGTGTGATAAGAAAGGATATCTGATAGCAATGATTTATCAGAAACTTCAAAGGTTTGTTTGTTAGCAAAGACATTTCCTCCTGTGTTTTCTTACTTGCTAACACTTCCTTCTGTACCCCCAGGCAGAGTAACTGATCTGAGCTTAAATACATTGGTGAGCCAGGCAAGTACTTTGAAGAGTACTTTGAAATCAAAGCAATAAAGGTGGTTTAAATTAGAGGATTTGTTCTTTCTTCCTGTCCAGTGTAAAGGGCCAGTACGGGGTGGGGGGTGGAGGGGGACTGAGTGATTAAATATAAGTGGAGGGCAAAGAAAAGAAATGTGTTTACTGCTTTGTCAGCTGTGTGTTAAGTTTTCCGTTGTCATTAGTGTAACATTTTTACTGCCTGAGTACAACTATCACCAGTTGTTTGAAAATATGTATACAAATGTAAGCACATTTTGTATTTTTATTTGGCAAGCAGTTATTTTAAACTCCATGTTATCTATCTTAAGTTTGATTTAGAATAATTTTCATGTTTCAAAATCTTCATGTGGAACTTTTTAAAACTTTGTAAAAAAAGGAAAAACCCATAAGTATAATTTTTTACAATTGAGTGTGGAACATGCTATTTGAGTCAAAAACTACAAATATTGTGTGTCTCAAGTATTGAACTGTCTTTTGTCCTCAAACTTGCATTCTATTTTGACTGTACGACCTAAGAAAAAAAGCAATCCTTTCTTTTCCTATTGGTGTTGCAATGAGTTGACAACTTCTCTGTAACGTCTGGTGGGAAGGAATGAAGTGAATGTGAATGTGAATGTAAGGTCATCACACACACTTGATAAATGAGAATGGAAAAAAACTAGGAGACAGTGGGTTAAGAAAAGTATTTTCCTTCTCTTCATAAGAGAGAGAAGGAGAGAAGAGAATTTATGACAATTCTTGGGCTATAGATGGTGGCTTGTGGATGTGGAGCCTGAGAAATAATGCTAGGAAGATCACTGTTTGTATGAATCAGGGTTTAACAACCTTTAAGCCTGAAAAGCAGTGCTTGGGCCTGATAGAGCCTTCAACAAGGAATCATATGATGTGCAAAACTCCAAGGGTGTTCCGAGAGTCAAAATGCAAGGAAACATCAGGATGGGGGAAGGGGAAAGGAAAATGTAGCATAATTTGAAAAAGTAAAGGTATTCCCTGTCTTATAATTTCTCTTTCCCCATGTCAAAGCTGAAAATCACTCTTTCTTTGTCCGTGCTTTGCATTTACCTAATAGATCCTAATGTCTTCCATAAACACAGACGCTCTTCACTTAGTAAAAAACCTTTTAAATGCAATCATAAGATATTAGAGTAAAAATTAAGCTTATCTACTAAGAGACATTTTTTATCTATTTAGAAAGTTTAATCACAAAAAGGCTTGCTGAGAAATAGTCAGGCTGTTCTTTAGAGAAAATCTTTATTAAAGAAACTGTCACTGATTTGAGATGAAATATGTAAATAAGATTTCTGAAGATTGCAGGAACATTTTTAAAATGCCATATTACCATTTCAATACAAGTTGTCTAAACCATTTGTATTAAAAGGCCTGGACAGTTATCTTAAATCTAAAAAAGAAGGCTGTTTTGCTTGAAAATAAGTGTTTGTCCAGAGAATTTTGGTATCAAGAACATCCATTTCTTCTTATGGTGATAAAACTGAACACCTCCCTTCAGTGAGGAAGAGAGAAGCTATTGCATTTATGAAGTAAAGAGTGGTCTCAGTGTAAAAAGGTGTTAGAGATACTGTTTTACTTCCTTAAGGCACAATTGATGACAGAATGAGACATTGAAAAATATGTTCATCTATAAAATAAATTAAGTGTAATTAAATTGGGAAATGAGGCATATGTAATGTGCAATTTTGAAAAATATTGATGATTTATGCTTAAAATTGTGCTGCTACAGAGTATTTTAGCCATGGGTATTCATTTTTAGACATACTCATGGGGAAAACAGGCATAAATAGTGAATGATCTCTGAATATTTCAAGAGATTTGTAGAAATTTTCACATTAGAATCATAGATTTTGATTTGAAGATTAGACCACTTTTTTGTAAGTCACTCTGGATTACTTAACACATGGTTGAATAGGACAGTTGTAAAATATCTAATCCCAGCTCTGCATGGTCAGAGAATTACTGTAGTTCTGTTCTAGTGACAAGAAATTTTGATGCTGGAATTTAAAATTATGTGTAGCTCCAAAATAATATATAAACAATCTGCATTGTTCCACAAGTATTTCTAAAATAAGCTAGTTCAAACAATTACATCTTTATCTTAAGTATGTTTCTTTTATAAATAAAATTTTAATATTATCTACAAGGTTTAATGGAGGATTTATACATGCAATAATGTCAGAATGATTTCTTCTGTATAAGTGACCTATGAAATGACCTTGGCAAGCAGGTAGTATTCACTAGATGTAACCATTAAAGTTAAAAAAAAAGTTTAAAATGTCTCTATAAATATATTTGAAGTGTACTTCTAAAAAGTAATAATTATATTTTTGACACACCAGTAAGGCTTGGGAGATCTTTCAACGTGTTTGTTTGGAATGAGATTGAGATACACCACTAAATTTGCCAGTAGGCAGCAACTCTTTCAGAAGAGTTTTTTTCTAAGTAATTAATTCAGGCTGAAGACCCTCCCTTAAAAAATATTCAGTTTGCTTTGTATAACATTTGTTACAGACATTTTATTCATAATGATGAATAAATTACTGTAACAGTCAAATTCTGTCTTTTTGTAAAAATATGTACAAAACAGGTCACTTTGGCTAAGCCCGTACTGTGTAAGGTTGTTTAAAGCTAATTTTATACTCTCCTTGTGCTTTCTTGTTGTGGGCCTCAGTTACTTAGTTTCTCTATGTATAAAAATATGATAAAAAATATAAAATGGCTAAAGACTTCTCTTAATTACGTTGTACAGTTTCCAGTTTTTCTGCTTGATTTTCCTGTAGATTTTCTAAAATGTGCAGCCTATGGCCTTATCTGCATAAAGGAAGAATTTTGGTTTTGTCGTAGTGGAGTAGATAACAGAACAATATAAGTATGTTTGTGAATAATTCCCAACTAAGTACTTTCACCCGGAAAAAAATCAAAAAGCTGTGCACCTTGTTTTATATAATGGAATAGGTGGCTGGATAACCATGTTTTTTTTAAGGCTGTCATATATAAGCACAAATGTACACGAATATATCTCAGAACAAAATCCAGAGAAGCCTTTGTGAACACAGACTCAGTTTTCCCTCAGCCATTATTCACGTAATGTTCTCATATCTTCTTAAAGTATGTGTGTCTGGGTAGTCTGCAAGCACTGAATGACTGAACTGCTTAACTATTGCATGTAAACATCATCTCCAGTATGCACTATGTATCCCATGTCTATATGTCAGCTGATTTCACACCAAAAAGTCATATGGCTATGGTAGCACAACTGAGGCTTAGGGCATGGCATCCTCCAAAGGGCTTTGATGGATGATAGCTGTGTGCTAAGACAGTCATCAATTCTGACCTTACTAGTATCAAGAAATAAGTGATGATTCCCGTTTGAGTGGTTTTAATCAAATTCTAATTAGGATTCCACAGAATTATATAATGGTTAATGTTGAAAAAGCCTACAGTGTGCCTGGTCCAGCCTCTCTGCTCAAGCAGGGCCATCCCTGATGTGTCCGGACAATCCTAAATATATTTTTGTTTGTTTGACGGAGTACTTAGAATGCTTTCTGCAAAATCTTGGGCCAGTCTCATTTTTCAATTTAAGTTTTAGTCATTAAAGAAGTCTATTTTGATTACTTTAATAATAATTTTGAAAAACAGAAGTGATAGATTCCTACTCAAACCCCTCATATTCCAGTGCAAAACAAGGCAGGAACTCTATCAAATGTGATTCCTGTCGTGTTGGTGGGAGGGAAGAGAGATTTACAGATGAGTAATTTCCTGCACTTGTTTGTTTCTTAAGTTTTCATAAGGTTCTCATTACTGACAAACATTAGCAGTGAGCAAGCACTCTAATCACTTTTAACATCTGCTATACATTTAGTTGCTTATAGAATTTAGCAGCTCTAGAGGAACAGAGGATAGTAGATTTTTTCCTTATACACTCATTATTGACATTTGGCTTGAGCCGCATTATAAAATCACTGTTGAGGATGGGTCTGTTGGTCTTAGCTCAGCCTCTTGTGAATTGTAAGCATGACTTGAATAATAAGAGGGTAGTAAAGTATAAGCCATGTGTTCAGAAATGAATTGCATAACAGCCATCTGAAACAGCAACATTTCCATGCAGGCAGCAAAGAGAGAGCAAAGTACATTGTAGGCTACTACACTTATTGTTATTGCTAAATGGCTGTAATTAATTTAGAAGAATGTTGACCCTAGCAGATGATTCAGTATAACATGACAGTGGCTGTTACACATGAATGAACTTATGTATCCAATGCATTACTTTATAATTGTCATTTTTTCTTGTTGTAGTCAGGAGATATGACATTATTTATGAAAATGTTTTAACAGAGGCACTACAGAAAAACCTTTTTTATGTAAAAAATATTATTTACCTTTAAAAAGGTAATTTCTCTCTATAAAATGTATAGAATATCTGAGATTATACATCTGCACAAAACCAATCAAAATTGCAATAACATTTTTTTACAAGTTGCCATTCTAACTATTTCTGCATGTGATCTCCAGGTTACAGATATGTAAGCAATAGCTTCATCGTTAAAGGTTCTTTGAGGTTTGCAGCTTAAAGAGAAATAAAACCTAATGTTCACATGCAAACATGGAACTTCTGACATGATATAGTAAATTTCAACACAGTCTCTGATGATGCTTTGAAATATATATACACACAATGATATTGGTACATGTAGCGAGCCACAGTTTGCCTCCTTGCTCAGTGTCTCAGTTACATGTGCCTTGTTTAATTAGGTATGGCTAATGACTATCTCTCCTAGTCTATGCCTTTAATTTAAATTGAGCAACAAGACCGATCATTTTCTAATGATTCTATTAATGCTATTTTAAGTTGAAAAAAATATTTTATTCAGGTGTGAAAATGCTTGAAGAAGTACTGTGATTCAAATCTACCACTCTCCTATAAAAAAAAAAAGCTGAAAAAGTAACTATATGTATTAAAAGCGACAAAGATAGATGAGATTAGCTTAGCTTTTTTGCTTGACAGGATTGTCCAAGGACATATGTTCAGTGCTACCAGGGTTATTACAGAGAACACCGACTAATCAGGGAGATAGATTCACAAACAGTGACTGCAACAAATGGTGGCCTCTCAGTGTTAAAAAGGACCATTACAGTCATTTGTAAACATGGTCAGATAATGTGTGTATTTCCAATTTTGACTGCTTCAGCCACAGTTGTCAAACCCAGAGATCTTTTGCTTAGTAGGTCAAGAGTTTGAAAAGGAAAAGGTCTTGTAAGTTAGCAGTGTTTGCTGCTAAACAGAAGTAGTGAGGGAAAATTCTGATAGCTTTTAGTGGGCCTAATCTTGATTAAGGGTATTAAAAGCATTACCTTTAAGAGTAATCAGTAACTGTGGTTTTAATGACAAGCTGACATTAATTATGACTGGCTATTTTAAGCCATGTTAACAGCAAGCCTCTTATTTATTAAATGCTACTTCTACATGAAGAAGTTGAGTAAATCTGATTTGTGGCGAGAAGCAGCTAAAGTTCTGCGTGACTGATGTAGCTTGTCATAAGTGCTCGACTGACCTAATTTTACAGCTGCTCAGAGGAGACATTTGTAAATGGGCTTGTGATTGAATCTACAGCAGTCACATGCAGTGAATACAATATCCTTTATTATGAGAAATTTCTGTGGTATGTGCAGAAGTTATTAGAATCAGTCATAACACTATTTAGTAGAGGAGTCGAAAGCTTATAGTTGCCAAGGCAGACAACAATGCTTTAAGTTACAGACATCAGTGCTTTTTATTAATCCTGGAGATAAATACCCCTTGCTTTCTGGAAAGTCAAGCTAGTGTTAGCAAACTCTATCAGATTTGCAGGACAAAATTGTGAAGTAATTTTGCATTTTTGATAGCAATATCTATCTTTTTTTCCTCCATTTTAGTTTTCCATGAACTTTCTTTAAAAGGGTCTGTAGCAGGCCAGTTCAAACACAAGTTACCATGGGAGCTATTTTTCTAGTTTCAGATTCCCAGACATGTGAGGTATAGACCCAAAAGTAAAAATATTTATCAGCCATTTAGAGAAATCTCCTTGCCAATGAACACCTTTTTTTTCTAGTTTCAGGTTTAAAAGTCTTAATCAGTAAGATCCTAGCCATCTCCTGTCCAGAGAAATGAGTCTATGCTTGCTTTAACTGGACTTGGAAGCAATTTCGTAATGATATTCGTGGAAGTATGTTACAACTTAGTTTAGCCCTCAAAGGATTTTTCTTTCATAGGTTTTTCCTGATATTGATCTTAAATTTCATTCTGAATTTAGCCTCTTGGTTGCTTTTTTAAAAATTCCTGTCGGTGTTTAAGATTCATTTAGACAATATCCTTAATAACATGATTTAATATTTTCAGCCCCGAATTGATCAGTTGGACTACATGATTACTGCAGGTCTAATCTATTCTATTCTAATTCTATTCTATTCTATTCTATTCTATTCTATTCTAATATTCTTTTGTTATATTTCATTGTTGTTCTAACATTTTCAGTTATCTAACAAGTAGTGATTCTGTAATCATATATACCCTAGACTGTAGGGTATATAGGTTTACAACTTCCTCGTAAGGAGAAGAGGAGGGGCAGACACTGATCTCTTTCTTCTCTGTGAACAGTGACAGGACCGAAGGGAATGGCCTGAAATTGTGTCAGGTGAGGTTTAGGTTGGATATTAGAAAGAGGTTCTTCACCCAGAGGGTGGTTGGGCACTGGAACAGGCTCCCCAGGGCAATGGTTACAGCACCAAGTTTGACAGAGTTCGAGAAGCGTTTGGACAATATTCTTAGGCACGTGGTGTGGCTCTTGAGGGTGGTCCTTTGAGGGCCAGGAGCTGGACTTAATGATCCTTGTGGGTCTCTTCCAACTCAGCATACTCTGTGATTCTGTGATTTGTAGTGTCTAATGGTCAATGATCTTTCACAAGCCTGGATCCAAAGGGTTTTCTGAAAATTATTTTCACAGTTCATAAAAAAAGAACTCACAAAAGGCTTTCTAAAGAAAACTTAGTACAAACTAGTATTTCAGACAGTTTTTATTATTTATAAGCAAAATATTTCCTTATGGCAAGTCCCTACTCTTCGTGTCCCCACCATCCCTCTGTGCCCTGCTGAGAAGGGCCCAGCTCCAGCTCCCGAACAAACCCTGCCCCTTCTCCAGGTTGAACCAGCCTTGGTTGTCCAGCCTCTCTCTCCTCAGAGGACAAGTGCCCTAGCCCCAAGTACCTCAGTGGCCCTCTGCTAAGCTCACTTGAATTTATTGATATTTTTTCTGTACTGAGGCGATACAGCGTCTAGGTGATTGTATTGAAGATTTTAGAACAAGTCCTAGAATTTTTTAGCCATAAAAGAATCCTAAATATTGTAGAAGGATCTACCCTGACACTCTCACTAATGGACAAGTGCTTTCAAGGTAAGATATGTTACTCAGTGATAAGCTATTGTCTGTATTCTTAGGTCAAAATGGAGTCTGGGTCAAAGAGGAGAATTTTGTCATAGCAATGCAATTCAAAGTTGGAGTCCGTGTGAGATGCTTCCCTGACAACCAGAGATGAGTTGGAAACTTGCTCTGGAGGAAAGACTGCATACAATTCTACAGACTTCCAAAACTGTGAAGAAATTTAATTTGTACTCAGTTGCTTTTGGATGTGACATTTTTTCAGAATTCTAATGTGAGGCAAGACTGAGCAGTGAAAGGAGGACGTCTCACCTGTACTACGCAGAAGAATTGTTCCACTGGACTAGTGAAAAATGAAATTAACTGTAAATGTATGCTCTGATCCTAGAGCTGCTTTTTAAAACTCATTTTGCCTATGAAAGGGGAGCATATATTCGAGATGCCAGGTGTTCTTGGTAAATTAATCCAGATGATAACACTGGGAACTGAAAATGTTGTATTTATAATCTATGATATTTGCATTTCTTAAATATTTAAAAGATTTCTTCTAACTTTAAAATATTGCAGAAATATTTTTGTACACTTTAAATAAATCCTTTCAAGCAGAGTGACTAAAAACATGGCAAAGGTCCCAAAATATCCTGTGTTTTCCCAGCTGTACCTGATCTTTCTGTGTTTTGCAGCAAGGTTCTGTACATAAGTATTTAATAAGAAAATACATTTAATATCATTAGTTGATCTAATGCTGGTCTTTTCTGAAGAGGTTTTATTTACTCTTCAAATTGAGTCATTTGTGTATGTGTGTGTATATGTGTGTGTGCATACAATGCAAAGGACACATAACAACTGATTTTGTAACTGAATATACTTTCTATTTTTTTTTAAATATGCAGATCTAGTCAGTCACATAAAGCATGTTGTACCAAAAGTAACTTTGCATGTAGTTTTGAAGGTGAAATTAACTCTGCTGGCTGCACTGGGAAATGCATGTTTATGGCACAAGAAATTGGGAAAAATATTTGCCTGAGCAGCAGGAACCCTTTCTTCTGAATAGAAAGGGTGTTTGCACTTTCTTTCAGTTGCAGATAAAATTCCATTAGGACATAAAATGTGATTTTCTCCCTAATTATGAATTTTGGACCACTTATATAGGTTCCTGCACTCTAATACAGTTCTTTTACATCAGAATAAACCTTTCTTTTTATGAATTGAATCAAATTCACACTTTCAACTTGCTTTCTCTTCCATATGTTTGTTTTCTTTATCCCTGTTTCAATACAGTACTCTGGGCTGCTTCATTATATTGCTATCTTCCTGTTAGTTATATATATAAAAGCAGCACGGTGGTGAAAATTGAAAAGATTTTGGAAAACGTATTTGTTCTGTAGAAGAATGTATGTACCCATGTAGGAGTTTACTCATGCTTAAAATCTGCAAAGAGAAAAATTGTAACTTAAATATGTCCACTGTATGCCCACCCATATTGTGCTTTGCAAGTAATGACAGTGATTGAAATTTTGCACGTATGCAATGATATAAAGTTGATTTTCTTCTATAAAAGGAGATTCTTCCTATTTAAGCTTCAGAAGAGTTCCCTTAAAGCCTTCACTGTAATACAAATTCCGTAGTATTTTAATAGATGTGATATACTGCCTAAAGATAGGAGCAATTGCATACAACTTGCAAAATCATTAATAATATTGCTTAGTGAAATCTTCTAAGTAAACATTTTCCTGCATACAAGCAGCTGGAAGAGAGACTAATAACATCAATCAATTTAGGTTTACTTGAAGTGTAACTGAAATGCCCTGTAGGGCTCATTGATATTATTTGGCTTTGGGTCTTTTCCAATGTCAACATCTGCACACTTACACTTAGTGCTGTTTTGCTGTAAACATGGCAATGATTGCTTCTAGAAAAGATTGGGTTTTGCTATGAAATGACACAGAACTAGGTAGAACTTGAATTACCGGTCGTGTCATTCTTGAAAAAAAAGTGGGAAGTTTTTAAGGTTTCATGGAGTGCTCCTTCTGAGTATAAGGTTTCCCCATTTTCTCCTCCAGTGCTACTGCACTCAACTAACAGATACAATATGTGGATTTAGTTCAGGGTTTGTTCTGGCACTTGGTTCTTTTCTACCACTATTATAAAGAGAGAGCTTTCGTGGCTTCTCTGGGAGTTTTGCTTACATATGGAATATGGGATAACCCTGTCCTGTCACTAGAAATATTAATACACCAATAGAGATATAAACCCCCTGGTTACATTAATTGGAAACACCATTTGAAACAATTTGCTTAGAAATCTGGCCAAATCCTGTTTATATTTAATGATACCATATAAAAAGGAGTGGAACCTAGTTCCTTGCTTAGTAAATGAAGGAAATTTTTCGCTGCGGAAAAAGAATTTTAATCTTATTTATAGATTTTTAAGTTATAATAAATAACTTGAAAATAATAATAAATATCTTAAGGTACAGTGCAAAATTTCGTAAAAGTAGAAATTATAATGTCCACATGTTTTCAACAAGAAGACTAGTTCATGCCATTTTCAGCTTCTTAGTGCTCTCTCTATATAAAATACATAAAAATGTATTTTTGTAAAGTCTGCATTTTCCAGATTCCTAGGGCTTTCATTATTGAGGCATAATAATAGTGGGGAAGGATGTTATGAATTTAGTGCTAGTCCTGAGGGATGTGAGGTAACTCAGTAATTTTGGCCAAACCCTTTAAAAGACTTTCCATTTACTCCCCGTTTAAAAGTTTCACCTTTATTTCAGACAACAAAATACAGTTTTCACTCTTGAGAGGACTGAGCTCTGCCCAAAGATGCTATAAATGTCATCCTGAAAAATACCTCTGTTCAGTTCTTTCATGGGTAGATTACTACCACCACTGAGCCCATGCTTAGGGGATGTCTCCACAGAAAGCTCCATAGAGCTGTCTCAAATGAGTAATTCTTTTTCAGTCAGTATTCAAGATTTTTCAGAGTTTGTCTCTGAACAGATTTCTGTATTGACGTTATATTTTCAATATAGAAATTTTAATCCAATTTATGTTTAACATATAGAACTTAGTAGAAATGTTAGAAAAACACCTTTTCATCCCCTTCTTGAGCAAAACTTATTCTGTATCTTCTTTCCAACTGCTATCTAGGAACTAACTTTTCTCAAATCTCTACTTTTGTGTACTACTTGATGAACTGCAAATATAAATTCATTAAAATAGAAATGTTTTCTAGGAGGTTTTAATTTTTTTGAACTATTTTGTCATTACATAACAGCCAAATGGGAATTACAAAAGGATAATCCATCAAATTAAATGAATCTTTAAATTTCAAGATTTTTTAGTTTTATGTTCAGATGAACTATTAAGGTAAAAGTGAAAATGAGAGCATTTGTAAGTGACATCAACATGATATTCCAGCCATGCTGAGTATTTAATAATTATATTGCAGTATTCACAGCACTAACTCACTAACTGTTAATATACCTGTTAATATTGACTTAGTCTCTGTTATTATCCAAAGGAAGCTTTATCTTAAATGTATATTAAAACATTGATTTGAAACTTTAAATTTAACTAGTGATTCCACAGTTATCTATTGAGAAAGGAATGTCTTGCGTCACCCTTCACCATTTCTGAATGATTATTCTTGTAAGAATAAAGAAGGTAAAACTTCAGATCAATTACTTTTTGGCTGTGACCAGACCATAATTGAGTAATTACCTATTTTTTCAGGATTTATTTTACTCTTGGTAACAGTGCAAAGAAAATTCTTTTGCCGTACACATATAGCAATTGATAAGGGATTCAGGATACTAATCATAAATCCATTTTTTGTACTTGCCCTGGTATGAGGATACTGTGCAGTGTAAAGCATCATGTGTAATATGTATCATGTATAATAATTACAAAGACCTAGCACAGTGTTTTTCTGTTCAGTAGTTTAAAAATGATGAACTGGTTTTTTAGCTACAATTGACTATGAGTTTTCTTTTATCTATCTGGATGTGAGAATGGTGCATAAGTTTTCCTCCTTATAACAGGGAAGTTGTGGAGGAAACACCCAAGACAGTCAAAATATATAAATATATAAAAGATTATACCTCACTGTGTGCGTCTCAGTCTGTAAAGTATTGCAGAGGTAATAAGTAATTTTTTCAAAACCAAAGAGTCAGCAAGCAGTACTGACCAGCAGTCATCACTTTGGGCAGATAAACAAGCTTTTTTTTCTTGCTCTCACTCTGACTAGCATTTTAATCAATCTTTGCTGTTCTTTTCCGGCACATTTTCCTGTTTCACATGTAGGTCCTTCAGGGCGCATACCATGGGCCAGTACGCTTTGGTGCAAGATAACAGTGATAATTTCACTTGACATTTATTTAAATAGAGTAAGTAGCAAAGTATTTAGACAAAATTGTGTGTTAATGTTTAATAAGGATGCAAAATAGAACTGATTAAGTAAGATTCTAATCACACTGTTAACTGTGATTCTTTTTCACATAGGTTTAAATAGTGCAGAATCATATTGCTGATTTTATTTAAATTAATGGGTATGCTATTTGTTTGAATGAGAAAGATAAACAGGATTTTGCTATTGAGAAGAAATATTTGAGTCTCCAAGGTAGATGCACTGCCACGTAACTTCACAGAGCTTACGATCAGTGGTTCACACATTGTAACTTCTTGGCTGAGGTCAAACAAGCTATTAGGTTTCTTCCAGTTACCAAAAAACGTGTATTCTTAATGCATATTTTATAAATAGACTGTTACTGGTGACTTTTGACTTTCACTTTTTATGTTAAAGTTATACATCAATCTTTAGCTGGAGATACAAGCCAAGACAGGTCAAGGTTCAGGAAGAGGACGGCTCAGGTTTCAGGAAAAAGAAAGTACTCCAAAGGCTTGATGTTACAATGGCTTTACTGGATGTTTAAACACAACATAGGGCTAACAGATGAAAAATAGTTGAATATAAATACCAGAAAATAAATATATTTTTAAAATTTAATAGTAATGAAAAAAATTATTTAAATTCTTCCAAAAATTGGGATGTTAAGAACATTAATAGTGGTCAGAGCAAAGAGTTGTCCTACATGTCAGACATTTGGCTGTATGAAATTTTCTTGATTCAAGGACAAATATATTGGGTGGCGAGTAACGTCTTTCTGCAGATGGTGTAAATTATCAGAGGATAGGGTTTCAGTGGTTATTTCTGGTTCTAAGTACACCAATGGCTAGAGTCCCATCTCCCCATCATCTCCCACTGTGTGAACTGATTTGGTCCTGTATTTCCTCTTTTGGACAGGGGCAACTTCTACTGGCTTGGATTGTGCTTCTGCCTTAACTACAACCTGAGTGGTCACGGTGTCTGTTATTTTTTTATCTTTCTTTTACTCCTGAGGGTCCTGTACCATACTGAGCGGCATTTGGTAGCATCTGTCCAGGGCCCAGTGTAACGGTTTGGATTTGACTTTTCTGTCGAATGCTCAAACCTTACAGTTTGCAGCTTTTCCTCTCCTTACCCCCTCTATGAACGCAAGAGAAAGGGAGAAGGGAAAAGTTACTGAAATGCTGAAATGAGCAGACTAAAGTTGTACAAAAATATACACATGTATTTACACTTATATATAATTAGAATGTTATGTACACAGGAGAAGGGACCTTGAACACCTCCCCCTGCCCCGAAGGGAAAAGGGAGAGGGAAGGAAAAAAAAAATCCAAAACAGATATACACAATAAAAACCCCAGGAGTAACCAATAAAAAATTAACAAGAGAAAATCTTACTACTCTCCTCGAGATAGCAGAACTGCACCAAGCGACCGCCGGCACTCTCCGCTTCCCAAGGCCCACAAGGCCTCACTGGGCCTCACTCCTCCACACGAGCAGAGCCGATAGCAGAGAACCTGCTCCCGGGTCTACCGGAAAGGAAAGAGAGCAAGAGGCTTCTCCCCTTTCTTATTTATACCCTGGTTTACATAGAAAATCGTATGGAATACTGGGAGGATGACTACTTCCTCAGTTACAACCTGGTTACTAAGGCGGGTTTAAAATTAAAACCACTACACCCAGATACAGACAGAGGAAAAAGATTTACCCACAAAGAGGGTAATTCATCACCCACGTGGCCTCCTCGGGAGCAAAGGGGAAACAAGATGAAGGAGTGTTTTCTCCCCCTCCTCCCCAACCACCTCCCGTGGTACTGATGATGCTCTGTTCAGCTCTGCTGGGGTTTTGGGCTCCATGTGGCCGAGGTGGGCAGTGAGTACTGACAGTCTGCCCTGGGGGTCTGGCATGGGGGTCCCAGGGCCGTGATCTGGGGTGGTGATCCTGGGGTGGCAGTGGCAGCACAGGAAGCCTTGGCACTTGGGTGGCAGCGGTGGCTTGGGTGTTTTTGGTACTCAGGTGGCGGCGGTGAGAGAAGCAGAGCAGCTCCCACCCAGCTCAGTTGTATCTCAGAGCTGTTTGCTTCAGCACTGCAACTCTGCACTAGCACTTTGGAGAAGTGGGAGGAGGTGAATCAGCAATCAACAAGAGGGACCAAATTTTGCCACATTTTTTGGGGGTAAAGTCCACTCACTGAGGTGACTGAGGCAAGATGGTGCCCTTCCAGTTCCTAGTAGGGCTTTTCCTGTTGTGCAAGCGAGGCGGGGAGGGCTCCCAGACACAGCAAATCCACCCCTCCACTCCAACTCCCCTTGAGAAGAGGGCAGGGTGGCGTAATGGTATGAATATTCATCACTGCAACCCTCGTTCCTGGCTTGTAAGCATTACCGAAATGAGTGTTCCATCACACCTGCAAGAGAGAATTTCTACATAAATGTGAGGTGGGAAATTGTTTAGTATTGTATCTGTGGGAAATGGAAATACTGAATTTATTTTCTCTTTTGTAGGCATATCTCATTGTTTCTCAATTCGAAGCTTCAAATTATTTCTACGTCTTGTGATTATTTCAGCTCGCACCATTTTCTCGTGTGGTTAGGTCTTGAAGTGCAAGTCAAAACTCTACCTTTTTTACAAGCTTACTATAACCAAAGAAAATCACCATTTCCTTTAATTCGTGTTTTGTTGTAATTCTTTTTGGTGGTTTTAGGCTAGTATTCTTAAAATTCAAAGCCCTTCTTATAAAATTATAACTATATAAAATATTTTATAATTGATAAAACTTTCCACTTTTTATAATAAATAAAACCTTCCACAAAAACTTTCCACAAAAAATTTGTGTATTAAAATAGTGTATTAGTGTACAATTGTGTACAAAGTGTAAAATAGTGTATAATTTTAATAATTGTATTACTAAAATAGTGTGTTAGTGTCCTTGTTGATATTTTCCATCCTGCCTTCTAGTAATTGCGTATGTATATATATATACTTATATATGTATACATGCATACATATGTGAAATATGTGAGTATATACACATAAATTTATATACCATATATTCATATATGTATGTTCTCTTTTATTTATAGTAAATTCTGTTTCTCTAATCCGTCAGTAGAGATTCATCAGCAGTGACATGAAGCAACAGATGCTAATTTCTCATAAAACATTCTTCTGCTCCATCTCTTTTATAGCTTTGATATCTCTTATTGCTCATCAACAGTTATTTCCAAAGCTATTTGCAGCCTCTGATCACGGCCTTCGACTGTTGTTTCCCCCCTGCAAATCAAAATATCATGTCTGTCGGCCTTAGTACCACTTTATTACCAGAAAACTTCTAGAAATATTACATATTGCTTTCAAACACTTTGGTTCAACCTGACAGTCTGAGAAGACTAAAGAGGAGACCGAATTGGCCCACATGACTTCATTGCTTGCTGAGGCACTGTGATGCAGTGGCAGAGAAATAGTAGAGAAACAGTTGTCTTCTTCAGCAAGGCTTCTTGAGAGAGTGAAAGGTGCTGCTATTTTATGTATTTCAGCGAATTACTTTTTGGTGAACATTTAAGCATGTGACTAGTTCTATAATTCCCAGAGCAAGAGGTCAGTTGAGAACTTCTCCTTTGCCTCCAGGCAATAGAGCTCTCTTCAGGGTAAGTGTTGTCAGTTAATTGGGTTCTTCAGGCTTTTTATAAGTCCACATTTTGAGAGCTTTCTTATTCTCTGGAAGCTGTCCGCAAAATCTTCCACTTTTGTTTTGGTCTCTGGCCCCTGACTTAAATTGCAGCTGAATTCTGATATTGATTTCTATGTTCCTGGTCACGGAGACCTGACATGATTTAAGACTTGTTTTTTAGCCAGAAGGCTTTTCCCATGTCTCCACAGCCTCTCTGCACTCGTTTATCTGCTTTCCAAATCTCTCTTGTATTTCTGCACTTTATTTCTCTGGTGATGGCAAATGGTTAAGTACAAGCATGGATTTGAGGTTACTGTGTTTAGTGAGTTATACTTTGCTTCTGGCACTAGCAGTTTGTTGCGTGTCTTCCTCTTGAGAACACCACCAAATTAGTGTTCTATGTCAGAATGGGAAGGCCTATGTATTTAAATCTCATATTAGTTTATGACTCTGGCAAATAACTTATTGATGAAAAATCATTTTGTTGACTTTGATTTCTTCATTAAATTCCATTATTTTTTATGTGCTCATGGAGAACTATTAGTATGTAAATTGTGATGGAGATTCTACTGTATTAATGAATCCATTGACTACATTTTCTTTCTGCAAAATATGCCTTCCTTATTCATTTAAATGGTTAATCTGATAATTTTAATAATTTGTATATTTATTAAACAACTTAAGTACACTCTAGATAACTCTGTTATAAATTAAAATTAATTTTATTAATTAAGTGCATGCTAGAAACTCAGGGGCGTTAGAGGATATGAAGTAACAGTCAGAAAATGGAGATAGCTAAGCTAAGGCCTTCACTGTTCTTTTGCACAGCCCAGAACAGAAAACCAGGTCCGTATTTGTCATCTTCATTACAGAAATGACTATGAAGTTGGTGTTGAGTGGAAATTTTGCTTCTAAGTTCTAGTCCATTGCTGCTGAACACAGGTAGAAGAAAGACCATTTTGACCACTTTAAA
>VZRE01016096.1:0-30243 GCA_013396775.1 Cephalopterus ornatus | reverse complement strand
GTTCGTATAAAATAATCTTTGCTTCATTTAATCTCTTTAATCTGGTTAGCTCACATATCTCGTGCCTAAATACTTAGTGTTTCAACTGTGAAGTAAACTATTGCAGAATATCTAGAAAAAAAAAAGAATGGGAAGAAAAAATGAATTTGCTTTGTTGTGGTTGCAGGATTTGCTCCCCTCTGTGCATGTCACTTAGGATGTTTCAGATGATTAGAGATATATGGCATGTGCTGCTGCTATGAAGACAGGGGAAAACCTATCCGTGAAGTTTACTGGATTATAAATTTTGCTTGTAATTTAAAAAAAAAAACCAGGATAAAGGACACTGAACTAATGTAGGCTTTAAGTGAATTCTGTAGCCTTTTTTTTTTATAACAAACTAAAACCCAGTGAGTTGAATATTATACTTTATGCTTTACCTTCTTGTTATACTGTCATCCAAAATGTGTTTGTATTTTAATAGAAGACTTTTTTTTTTCTTTAAACTTGTTAAACCTTTGACAGCCATGCAACTTGGTTTTATAATTATGAAAGGTTGATAAACTGGGATTATACTAAGAGTAAGAAAAGGTAGAATAGATGAGTTATTCAATCAAACTGATGTCTTAGAGCCTCAAAGTTTGTTAGCTTGTTGGTTTTCCTAGATCCTGTTGTTAGAAATTTAACCTTCGAAATACATGCTTCAAAAATACACGTTTCAAACTAGTTTGGGTATTCACACTAAAACCAAATGGTGTGTTTGTATGTATTCTGAACCAGTGTGTGACTGGAATTGTCTTCTGGTGTTTCATTCAGATGCCTGCCATTAAAGGGTAGAAGAGAAATGGAAAAGTTTGACACATTTTCATTAACTGACTGCTGAATGGTCTAAAGAGGGCTGTTAGAAACCTCTGCCATGTTTTCTTCTTTGTAGACTGGGCTGGGCAATCTCAAGAAGACCGCTGATGTTAGGCTGGCCTTTCTCTCAGGAGAGGAGCTGGGTTAGGAAGTCTGCTCAATGGGTTGTGGAACATTACACTGATCCCTAGGCTGTGCCTTGGCAGAAAGTGTTTGTTTTACACTGCAAAGCTCACAACAACTTTTGGTGGAGTGCTGCCTTTCAGCCATGTGAATGCTACCCAAAAGTTGATTTGTCAGCAGAGAAGTTTGAGCAGGTACTGATTCTAGTTGCTACCATGGGAATCCCAACACATTTCCTATTTTGAGATTAGTCTTTCTTTCTGTTGAAGCCCTCAGATTTTACAAGGCTGTTCTAATTGTATGGATAATGTTCACAAATACTACCTCAGAAGTCATGCAAGCTGGGTAGGTGGTATGCATTGTATCTCATGTGTGAAGATGCATGTTCCTGTCATGTGATCAAAAAATGTGAGAATTTTGGATTGGTTCCCTCAGGCTTGAAGTGTCTGCACCTCAGAAGTGGCTCGTGTATATGATGGGCAGATCAGGAGATCACTTTGAAGCTACTGCAGAAGACACCTGGCAGTTGGATTTTCCATTGCTGGAAAGCAGTGAGGACTGCATTGGCACTCTGCATGGCACTGCAGTAGAAGTGAACCATTAGTTAGTACGCTAGGTTACCAGAGGTTGAATGAAGCTGGTTTTTAACAGAAGTTCTCCAGTTCACCCAGGAGGGTGTTTATTTAAAGTTCTCTAGAGACAAAGATCTAACTTGGACATTGAATAGCAGGTGCTATGTTTGTCTGCATTCATCTGCATCCTCACAGCAGTAAAAAAGCACTTCTAGGGTGTTGCTTCACTCAGTGCCCAGAACCTCTTCTCAGCAAGTACAGCTGGAATTAACTCTGCGTACTGATTCTGAGAATACACCACAGGAGTCATCAGTGTATTTTTTTGGTCAACAAACTGCATGTTTGAATTCAGGACTACTTAGGCCATGTAAGTATGTGAACCTAAGCCTGGAATTGTTTGCTTTGGGCCATGTTGGTTTGTTGTTTGAGGTGGGGTTTTTTGTAGTGCTTCAGCTTTTCTTCTGGCTAGTATAGTTGTCTCACCATTTCCAGGGTTGAAGTGCAGCTTCTTCAGTGGCTCAGCAGTACCTCAGTTTTGATGAACAGTAATCTGCAAAGCATTGCTCAGTTGAAGTTCTGGCTTACTCTGCTTCTGGTGCAAAGTTGACAGCTGTTACGCTTTCAAGTAGGAGAGAGAGCCTCAAAAAAGTGCTGTCCAGGATAGGAACGGAGAGTATAGAAGCTTGTCTAGACATGCTTCAAGGCTTATCTAGTAGCACAGGCTCTTCCTGTGAGAGGGAGCTGGACTTGTGCCATTCGACAAGTGTTATTTAGTGCAAGTGCCTAGTGAGTGTTTTGAGGAACATTTTATAAGTTGACAATACATAAGGAGAAAACAAGCCAGCTTCAGTAATTTTTGGATGTAGCTGTATTGTAGGGGAAACAAGCCAAGGGACACTGTGAAGGACAAGAACAGCATATGTACAAATGAATGCTGTTGCTTCTGGTGTGCAATAGGCAGAAATCCCATTAGAAATCACAGTGTGGAGTATGGAAAAAAAACCCTGGCATTGCTAAGATCAGTTTTAGTGCACTGGCTGAAAATGCTTCAGACTCTTCTGACTGGAAGCAGTATGAGTGTGAACCATTAAAACCAGCATTGACTTCCTTGAGAGCTTTGGATGTTGTAGTGGTGGTACTGCAGAGAAGTGGTTGCCTTTTGGGCCATTATGTATTTGGTCCTCCTGCTCTACAGGGCTCAGAACAAGTCACTGGAAGGTTGCCTGGTGTGGTCCATTTTAGGATTTCAGTTCCTAGCTGCATGTTAGTGTACTCTGTCCATCACAGAATTCTTACAGTTTTCTGTGAGGCTGCATCCTTTACAAAACCAAGAATGACCTCTGCTATTGGAAACTGCCTTCAGTTTTGCAGGAGAGCCCTATTCGTATTTGGACAAGTAAACATGGGGAGGATTAAACTGAGCCAGGGTTACACTGTTTGGTTGTTGCAAAAGTGGAGATCTATGGCCAGGGTGAGAAGTTCTAGGCTGAAGGAGATCAAAGGTGCAGTTAGTTCAGTGCCCTGGCTCTGGTTCATCTCTTGTTTGTGTACAGAAAAGGTTTAAGGACAAGAGAATAAAGGGATATTCCCTCTACATGTATCCCTTTCCTCTTCTGCCCAATGGACTTTCTGAGCCAAAAAGTTGAATCCAAATTACGTTGTATAACCAGATGGCCTGTTTTGCTAACAGGCTTCAAGGGAGAGTTGTCAAGATCTTACAGTCTATGCCCCTTAGTCTGTAAAGGAGGCTGGAGTAGGGACTTTGCTTGTTCCCCTTGGCTACTGGAGAATATGGAGCTTGTACTGCTGAAGGGAGAGGGCACAAGAGGGTTTGTGACATGCAGTGGGAGAATATGATGGGAGAACATGACTGGGACAAGAGGGACATGACTGGGACAAATTTGTGTCCCTGCTTCTGGAGCTGCTTAGGGTTTTGACACTGACTAGATACTGGGTAGAGCAACAGAACCTATGCTGGGGGCAGCAGATGCAACCTGAACACCACCACTGCAGAAGTGTAGGGATATGTCTGGACATCCTCTTCATTCTCCCAGTAAATTCTGGCTATTTACAATCCATATATATGTACATTTCTCTGCACTAGAGGAAACATCTTTCTGAATCACATGCATTGTTCTTCCTACCCTAGAGGGACTAACATTTGTGGTGGCTTCTTTAAGCTCAGCCTGTTTCTCAAGTAAGTCACTAAGCCACCGGTGTAATTTTCAGAACTGGATTTTATCTTTCTTTGGCATTGCTTTCCCATGTCCTAAGAGAGATAAAATTTCTTAATCTTTAAACCACCTATCCTAGGCTGTGAATTAGCTTGAGTTTATCAGGGAGAAGGAAGATAATGGTGTTGTCATTTAAAGGTTTTAATAATTAAGTGTTTTCATATTTCAAGAGGTATTCATAAGTGCTGATAAACAACCTTAATTCCTTGAAAGCAGCTTCTCCAACTCAAGTGGGAGATAATGCCTTTTCATTTTGAATTGCTATTGTCTAAGAGCATGCTGTTCCTGGACCACAAAATCCAAGAAGCAAAACGCAATCCTTTTTACATCACGATTCCCATCAGGGGTTACTTGAACTGTGTCCTAAGTGTGGGATACAGGCCAGAAATACTTACAGAATATGTAAAGCCAGTGCTGATGTGGAGAAATAGCATTCTACATGGAAATCACATTTGAAACTAGATGGAAATAGGCTAACAGTCCTGTTTCTCTCCCTACTAGATTAAAACAGTGCTTACAAGTTATTTTCTAAGACAAAGCAATGTGTTTTAAAAATTTGCACCAACTTACAGGCAAACCAGGAAAGATCCAGGAGGAAAGCAGGGAGATATTATATTTGAAGTGAACTTTTTGCGTGAGTTCAACTCAGTTCATGGCTTAAGTGGGTTCTTTCTTTGGTTTGGTTTTCAGCACTTGATTGGATAACAGGATTCACTCAGTGACAGAAAAATTTTTGACATTAGTCTTACTGGCTCTGGTTTTCTACTGCCTTACACCATGTCTAAATGCAGATTTGTATGAAGTGTCACTAAATCTGAGAAGTTACATTGATTTTTTTTACTTTGTGCACTATGCAGAGTGTAACTGAGTCTACCTCGGTTAGTGCTTGATGAGTAAATTGCTCCGAGCAGTTCAAGAAAGCAGTGCTGATTAGATGATGAGCTTAAATATGGCACTCGAAAATACACAACGCAATGCATTTGTCAGAAAGAAGAGTACCAGCTTATGTTGCTTGCAATCTTTAAGTGAACCATTATTGCACACCTACATGAAAGAAAAAATAACCTATCTTGAAAGTGAAAAAATCGCAAGCTTTATAGTTCAACTCTATCAAAAAATTCTATTGTTTGTCCTTATGACCTAAATATAAATTGGAGATCAGAAAGTGAAAATCAGGTTTTGGGATTTTACCTATGGCATTTCACAGTCAACTGACAGACACACTGTGATGACTAATAGTGCTAGATCAGGCCCTTACGTAGAGAAGAGGAGGAAACAGCATATAGTCTAATTGAATATTTTGAGACAGTGCCCTACTGAAATACCACTAAGTAATATTTTGGGTTTCATCTATATTATAATGGTATTTGAGCTAGTGGACCTTTCACAGACTTGCTCCTTTTTACTGTGGAAAATATTATGTATTAACATTTATTTATAATAATATCTTTTAATGTTTAGACCTATATATTTCAAAAACAAGCCAGGTTATTTTCAAATTTGCATTAAACTATCTTTTAAGATGTTAATATAATTGAAGTCTGGAGAACTCTTAGGACAAGTAAAGGTTGAAATTTCTGTATTTTGTCTCCCAGGTCAGATGTAGTGATCTTATTCTGGAACTACTATGGAATTGAGACAGACATTATAACAGAAGATACTCTTCAAGAAAGGGCTTTAAAATGTTCGTGGTGTATTTTAGGCTGCATATGGTTGTTCCATAATAACAGCAGTTTTCTGAAACCCTGGAACACCTAGGCTCATTATATCCCTTGTGAACAGCTTCTTACAAAAGACCAACCCTCTTGCTTTAGTCTCTAATCTTGGATGGATTTTCATATTGTATTGCTAACTCTGTGATAGTTTGAAAACAGGTAGTTTAAACAGTGCTCGGGAGAATGGAAGAGAAACACTGCATGGATTTCTGTATTGCATTGAAGGTAAGGATTTATGGAGTATTTGATGCCTAGACTGGACACTGAGAAGAGCAGTAGAGCTTGAGATCCTTGAGACATCACAGTGCAAATGATCAGACTGGGTAACTTTGACATTAGGCCATCTGAAGTGTGCAGCAGACACAGCTTTATGTCATCATGTTAAAACACTGACAATTGGTGATGTGGCTGGTCTAGTACAGGGCTTCTGACTTCTGGCTTTTCCTGATTTTTCCAGAGGGAGGTTTTAGGTTCTGTGAAGTGGACTTAGAGCCAAAGATGTGTACTTAAAGGTCATCTAGAAGAAATGGTCAGAGCATGAAAAGTGTGTGCATCATTTAACCAGCTCCATAACCTCCACACTAAATGCAAATTGTAAAGAATTCATTTTCTGTATTATGACAGGAAATTTCCATGTTTTATTGACCAGAAAACTAAATTACTTGATTCAAATGGGGCATGTGAGGCAGGAATAGAAAATGAGCCTGAGTTTTGTAGATCTTAATTTTTCCTAAGAAGGTATCCAAAGATTCTCATGGCAGCTGACACATTAAGTTTTTATGTTTTGTACGTGAGACTTGTGTGGTTTGCACTATGTCATACCAGCAAGGAAAGGAAACATTTCTCACAGGAAAGCAACACATGTTCATTAGTCATCAAATGTGATGGCACAGGGAGTACTGCATCACAGTCCCCATCTCTGAGGTGCTCTCTGAAAAGCAGGACTAGTCAGAGGTGAGACCAGACTATAAGTGATTTGGCAGATCTCCACACATTAGAGGGTCAGCTGTAGAAGATGAGGCTTCTGGCCTCATTTGAAAAGCAAATATAGTGTTACAGCAGCTCCATGGAAATGGGAGGTTTGCAGGCTCTGCAGGGGAAGGGCAGGCTAGCTAGCAACACATTCTGAGTTACGGTTAGGGTCGCACATGCTGTCCATTGGAGTTACATGCAAACACCAACTCGACATTATGCTGGATGTTCCCTGGTGCCATCCAGCTGCACTTCTCCCCCTTTCAGCTTGTGAACCTCATGCGGCTGGTTTTATCTGTGTCCTATACTCGTGCAAAGAACTAGAATGTGAGATTGTTTCTTCATGTGAAGATTATTGAGCAAGTTATGTATCTCTGTAGTATTTAACGTCTTCTGGTGGGGAGAGGGACAAGGTGTGAGCACTTGGAAGCCTCCTAAGCACTGCCTGAAAGCATGAAGACATGAGCAGTTCCATCCACATACCCAAAATAATGTGAGAGAGAATAATGTTAAAAGGGGAATAAATACACGGAAGGCTGGAGGGATGTGAACAAGCCATTTAGGTTACCACCCAAAATCCCTGCCTGGAGATTAGTGGCTGAGCACTGCCAGATGTAGTTCCATCTCTTTGCAAAGTGTTGCTTCAGAAAGCATCTAGAGCATAGCCCAGGAGTCTTCTACTGGCTGATTTTGCTTCCAGAACTTCATCAGAAGTTAAGGAAAATGTGCACTCAGAAAGAGGGACACAGGTATTAATTATGCTGCTGTTGGTCAAAATAACTGAAATTTACAGTAACCCCAAATTTTACTGCTGAGTGCTGAGATCAAGCAATTTAGCAGTATTGAAATACTTCCTGAGTGCCAAGCTAAGATATTTAAAGCGAAAACTGTTGACAGATTTTTTTTTTTATAGCTGCCAAATTTAAATCAGGATATGGAATTGTTGAAGCCCTAAAATGATGTTTGCCAGGAGGCCTGTGCCTGCTGTTACACACTTCTTGCTGCTCTTCTTGACAGTGAATTCAAGATGACTGTAGAAAAATAAGCTTCAAGGAATTTCTTTGGGGGTGAAGAATGGGGCTGATTAATGACTTTGGCAAAACAAGATTAAAACTTCTTTACTGTTGTTCCTATTGTGTATGATACCTGTTAAAAGACCACAATAAGTCTTGGTAGCAGTGTTTACATCCAGTCAATCTGAACTTGCAGGTGAAGATGGCACTGAATGGTAAAATTAGGTTCTGGACAGGGTGTTTTTTCATTTCTGCAGTGTTGAGGTGCTGTTTCTTTTAATGTTTTTTCATTAATAACCTAGATGAAAACAAGCTCATTAGTGAAATATGTGAGTAATAGCAATTGAAAGAAGCACATGAGAAGAACATTAAGCCTATATTGCATCACAGAGAAATGAACTTCATTCAGATAAAAATAAACTGAAAAGCAGTTGTTTTTTTCAGAAGGGGGATTTAAAACATGTTAAGTTCAGGAAGAGACTTGGAGGATGGCAGTGGCTGGAATTTTTACAGGTGAGGGAGCTGGGAAGAAATCACCACTGCAGGGGTTAGCTGCATACTCAGAAACATGATGTTTAGCATAGAGATGGTAGTTTGGTGTGGCTGTAGATGAGATATGATATTCATGGTTATTAGAAATACAAATGGAAATGGAAGCTGGAAGTGAAATGATAAAGCCCTTTGAGATAGTGTGTCAGTGTGAGGATTAGTGGAGCACATGGAAAATGAGCTGAGGTCAGCAAGAGGTGACAAGAGGAAGATGTATGAATGGTGGACGAACTTTCTATGTGATTTAAAGAAAAGTGAGGTATGATCCCTTTGAGCTCCTTTAAACATGGCTTGGAAAGAGTGCTGTGTTGGGTCTGACTGAGCTGGAGTTCATTTCCCCATAGCAGCCCTCATAGTGCTGTGCTTTGCATTGATAGCTAGAAGAATGTTGATAAACAGAGTTATCATGAGATACCTAGTGAGTGTCCTGTCCAGCCTAAGCATTCCTCTCTTTCCATCCTTTACTCTTCTTCAGGAAACCCAAGTTGAAAGGTGGTCTTTTTCAGTCAGCCTCAGTGGTAAGTAATGAGTTATAAATCACAATAGTTCATTTGTAAAAAACTTGGGGGCCACTGGAGGATAAGGTCTTCTTGAAGTTGCAGCTTGACACATCTTCACCCCCACCTGTAGCTGTCTTCAAACCTCCCTTCTTTTCCAGCATCTCTAACTGTTGAGCCTCTTGGGGAGGTTATGCTGCATGTGGATAATGTCAGATGGATTCAGGGAGCCCTGGGCATCATCTGCACAGGCTGCAGCTGCTGCACCTGCCTGCTGCAGGTTGGCAGCATGTCTGTGATGGTTTACTCATGGGGGAACTCTCCACAAAACACTTCCAGAAACTTCTTAAGAAATGAAAAATGCTCATCCATGCCTCACTGATTTTGCTTGAATTGAAATTACACTCTGGAAAAATTATTTAGGAGAAGTAGTTTAGAGAATAGCAATTAAGATGCATTTATATTTCTTCGTCAGGGACAAGTTTGGAGGGGTAGTGGAAATTCATAGGGTTTTAAATTAAAATTGTGGTTGAGTTACTAAAACTGTTGCTCTATGAGTATTGATGATGCTAATGCCTTGGTAAAGTTGGTTTTCCCATGACACCTGAAAAACCTGGGCAAGCACTGGAAGAGTCAATTTTTTTACATGGTTTGACTTGCTCCCTGAGCTCTTCTCTCCATGGGGACATCTTAAACTGTCAAAATGCAGTGCTCCTTTTCAGTGAAATTTTGTGATTAGTAGCTCTGTCTGGTGAAGAGCCAAGATCTGTGACCTGTGTCTAGGTGTGTGTGTGGCAGAGCCTAAGCCAACTGAATTACAGCCTGATAATTGTGCAGAAATCATTACTTATCAAGCAGCAAATTTTGGATCTTATTTCTCTTATTAGTGAGTTTTTCTTATATGAATAAACCGACTTGTAGGACTGTGTACACTTGAGGAAACCTCCTCTAAACTGGAGGATGATAACAACATTGAGCCTTCATTAGTCATTGGTGTAACTCAGGTGAGAAGTAAATTCATGCTTTAATTATTTGCTGGAATCAAAGCATGTTCTATCCTAGAAAAAAACGTAAAGCAGGGAAGATGTGAGGAAATATATTAACAATTAAATGCAATATTACTTTTCAAGATACAGTGATACTTTGAGATTGGCTGTCTGTGGACTGTGGGGGACACCTGACCAGATACTTTACCAGGGCGGTTCCCTAACAGCTGTGCAGCCTTACAGCTCACTTCACCTCACACTTGAGCTAGGCAGACTGAATCATTATTTTTGGGTACTGCCTAAATGTCCTTGCTTCTCTGGCAGCATTTCATCCTTAACCTCTGCAAAATCCAGACAGAAAATTGGCCTCTCCATTTGTGGTTCTGGGGTGCTAGTCATGTCTTGTGTTGCAGAAATACTTCTGTAAGATGAAGACAAAAAAAAGGTTTGGTGGTGTGGAAAAAAAGACTAGTGTCTCCCTCTCTGAAGCATATTTAGTAAAAATACATACTTAAAAAGAATTCCTATTACTTCCAATTTGCACAGTTTCTGAATGTGTGTGTTAAAATGCTGTGCCTATTGGGGAGCCCACATGATACCAAATAATCTCCTTTAGAGAGTGATGATAACTTTCTTAGCTGTCCCTGTATCTGCAAAGGAAAGAAAGAACCAAGCAAAAATTCCACAATCACCACAGTATTTGTAACTCTGTTCATTCTACTTGAACAGCCCTTCCAGCCCTAATACAATCATCTTTTTTTTACCCTCCTAAAGGCATTATGCCTTTCAGAGTGTTTGAGGTTTGGGTATGTGGCAGTATCATTCTGTATAAAAGTGTGGTTTTGACTGTGCTGTGCTCCATAATTGCAGCTCTCTGATTGCCTAGGAAGAGGGTATTGCTGTTTAGTATGTCAAAGTAGGATTTCAAAGCACCAAGAAGAGCAAATGATGAGCAGTTGCTTACCCCAGCCAAAGGGGAGGAAGAGGATGCTGGCAATGGCTGGAGAAGAAGCTGAAATCTTTGGTCTCCCTGTTAATTTCAGTCTCAATATGCTTGGGTGTCAATTGAAGATGATGTCCCAAAAGTTATTCCATGAGCTGTTCTTTTAAAGCTCTTAATGACACATTTTCTTCTGATACTAGAAATTATGAAATCCTGAGGAGACCATTTGCTACATCAAGACCGTGAAGAAGGTTGGTGTTAGAGACCCTGTGAGAGTCATATTTTTGATGGAACTGTGTCTTCCTACATGGTATGAAAATGTTTCTGAGTCTGATTAAAGAATATGAGCAATGATTTTTCAGAATGGCTCTCTGGTAAGAACATAACTATCACAGTATACTCTGGAGATAGTCAAGAATTGAAATATAAATGTCATTTTTACTCCATATATATTCAGCCTGAAATTAAACTGCATGTTTTTACCAATGAGACTGCTAGAACAACTGATAGATTGAGAAGTGAAATCTGTTAGAAATGAGAGTTCTTTATAGAAGAAACACTCCATCTTAGTACAAGGTTTCAGAGTTGCTGTAGAGTCTATTGAATGGAATTATTACATGGTTTAAACCGATTTCTTCCATGCTATGCAACAGTCCACCATCAATAACCATTACCTACTGTAGCCATAGAGGTCTGTAAAGAAACCTTGGTCTGAAATCCCCTTACTCTTGTTCTCTATTTTCCAGTAAATGCCTTTTTATGAGGAAAAGAACTTGGAAAGTAACAGATGCTTTTCTTCATTAGAAGTTGATGAAAGACAACAAAAAAGGAATACCCCATTTGGGATGGAAAAGTAGGCATTTCCTGAGTCAAAAATAAAAAATTTTACACCAGTGATGAGCCAATTCAAAAGTAATATTTCAATAATGGCAAAATATATTTCAATCATTTATTTCAAACCAGCATGTTATGTTTAAAGTGACTTATAAGAAGCAGTAGTGCCATCTCCTCACACTCCTGTTCTCCAGAAGTGGCCATATGCAGAGTCATAGGGAAGAGCAAGAATGGGGCCAAGCAGATCTGCTAGTTGTTTGATATACTCTTGCAGTTTCCAGCTGCTAAAACTGTCATAAACTTTGCTTTTGTTACACTGAAATACTTCTTCTAAGTCTTTTGGTGATGCTGGATGGAGAGATGCATGCTCTTTCAGGAGCTTGAAAAACATCCACCTAGTTCTGTTCAGAAAGCATCTAAGGTAAAAGTTTTTATTCTGTGCGTTTTTCCAGATCTTGAGAGTCTTCTGACTTGTGTCTGGGTCATTTTATCTATAGGACATTTCTTGTAAAGGATTTTTTTGCGGGGAGCTAAGTGCCTCTGTACAGGATAATGTTCTCTGAAACTACACATAGCAAGCTTCTATTTTAAAACTATTCTAAAAAATTAACAGATTTCTTGTTGAAAGCTTCTCTTTCTGTGGCATCCGGAATATAGGTTTTTATTATTATTTTTTTTTAAAAATTTTAAACTGCTTATGTTACATATTTCAGGTTCTGGTGAGTGTGGACTTAGGTCAAAAATAGGACTTGTGGGATGGAAACTCTTGGCAAAGAACCAAGATGAGCTGGAAATACTCAAGAACGAAGTACATTTCTGCTTCCAGTGTTTTAAATCCACTTCTCTTGTGGAGCCAGCTGTTTAAGGCTGTGTTTGTTGAACAGCCTATATAGAGTTTTTTGGTGTGAATCTATAGATATTGTCTATTAATTCCCTTGGGTTTTTCTGTTCTCTAAAGTGACCAAGTAGAATTACTTTCCTTTAAGATACTACCTTTCAGGCATTCTTGAACAATAGAATGTGTTAAGCATGGATTGATAGGTGAACACACATAAAAAATAATCTTATCTCTTCCTGACTTAAATGATAGGAAATATTTTATGAAATGGACATGTCTTTATGAAACAGACATGTCTTTTAACAAAAATAAGCCTTTTTCTATTATCTGCATGACCTGGAAAGTATGGTAGTATCGCCACTTTGCAGAGGCTTCTGAAATCTCTGTCAGAAACCAAACCATTATCACTTCTTTTTATTAAATAAATAAAATTTTAAAACATTTTTCAAGAGGCAGAGGCTACTCCTGACAAGGTTATGAAAGTATATTTCACTGCAATGCCAATTTTGCTGTCTGCTTCAGGAAGAATTTCACCTGGATGACTAAATGACTTCTTTACTTGTACGTGCCCTGAAACACTGACTCATTTTTAGGCTTTTAGGAGCAGAAGTTTGGGTTTTAGGAGCCAGAAGCAGGCAATGATATCTGAAAATACTTACTTAGGCATTGTACAGATAATATGTGGGCTGGCACAATATTGCTCTCCAGACTGAACAAGGAGCAATAGTTGTGGCACAGTTAATCAGAGGCATTTAATCACAGCTTCAACAGTTTCTTATAACTAGATTTTTTTCCTCACTTTATTTCTTTCTTCACAGTCATTAGACTTACTTATTTGATATACACAAGAGATAGTGCAATCCTATTGACTTGTAGAATTTTTCCTTTCTTTACTCTTACATTCTTTTGACATTGGTTGTGAAAGTTTTCATCTTCAATCTTTTAAAAGTCAAACTGTTATTTTGTAGCATTAGAATTAGGTATTTTCTTTTCATCCTTTTTTGAAGAAAAAGCAGTGTTTGGTAAGGGTTTTTCTTTGGCTGTTTATTTTCCCTGTGGCAGAATAAGATCTCAAGTATGGACAGTTTCGAATGAATTTATGAACATAGACTGTAGTGGAGTAGATTGGATTAGACAGAACAGGGCGTAGCAATGAAAACCACGTTATTTCCAGCATTAATTTTTATTCAGTCTTTCTGTTTAAAGTATAATCCTTCCAGCATCAGAGTTGCTCAGGTAGAACTTTGTTCTCAGGATGTTTTATAGAAGCTCAAATTTTAAAAGCTTACTCATACGCTCAAAACAGGAAAAGTCAGACTGTCAATAGGGTGCAATGTGGCTGTGATCTTGGTTCAGTAGCTTTAAAACATTTGGGGTATAGTCAATTAAAATTCCAGAAAGGTCCTTCTGGAATGCAGTGACCCAGTGAACTTCCCCAATCACTTGCATGAACTTTCTGACAAGAAGCAATTATGTGTGGGAAAATAATTTGAGGGAGTTTACTCACTGCTACTCACAGCAGAGTAAATAGTCTGACTGATAAAGTGCCTGCAACATTCAGACAGTACTATTAGTCCCAGCCAAATTCACTGTTTCAAAGCAAACTGTGGAGCAAGTTGCATAAGATGAAAGATGAATATCTATGCTTTTATGTGTATAAGGACTGTGAACAGCTGAGCTATAACATAATGAAAACATAGAAATCACATAAAGACTGAACTTTTTTGGTAAGTGATCGGCAAAAGAGTGAAGGTAATGAAGACATTTTTACTTCCTTGTTTATGACACTGGTACTGGACTCAGAAGAAACAAATATCTGTAAGTATTTGTCAGGCTTTCAGGTGCTTAATGTCGGGTGGAGATTAGCAGAATGCAAATAATTTTCTGTGGTATTTAACGTATTTAACAAGTGCTTACCTGACAATCTGGGATTTCATTTTTTTACTCAGGTAACATGCATACATGATTTTACTTTCCTGAGAACTAGTAAAAGTTTAAATTTGGATCTTCAAATGCGCTTGGAATTCATGAAACCACATTCTTGAGAAGTCAGAATTAGATCCGTGCTGAGGTCCATGTACATGTTGCCCCAAGCTGGCCCATATGAACCTTAAGTAAATGTATGTGAAGGCCCCTGAGGATAAGAAGTTTTTTGTTTTCCAGGCATTTTGAAGTTACCGTAATTATGTGACCAGGTATGGGATGCTTCCCCTTTCCCTAACACAGGACGGACCACTGTCTGTCTCAGTCTGGGTGTCCTGCTGATTTCACCATATGTTCTTGAATTCCTGGAAAGGACAGTGAGTGGGATTAGGGTGTAACAAATTATTGCAAGGATCCATCCCAGCCTTTTAATTGTGTCTGTACATATTGCAGAGTAACTCTTAGGCTCACATTCAAAGAAGTCCACAACACTTTTTAATTATATATATAAATATTTACATATGTATGAAGAATTGTTTTAATTCTGTATGTGTAGATATGTATATTTTTATATATATGTGCGTGTGTGTGTGTAAATATAATTAATTCATTCCTGTTTTTTCCCAACTCTTGAGCTAGGCTTTCATCTACAGTGATCTCCTCAACTAATTATCCTGTGTACAGGTCTTCAGGGTAAAGAGGTTAAAAAGCAGTACGGCTTTTCTGCTCAGAGTTCATCACTACCTAAATGGTATCTTTGAGCTGGCAATATTCAGTGTCCTTAGTCCTGTGTTGGACACCAGCTGTGCCACTGATTTGAGAGGTGGTTATTAAAACTACCTGAAAGATTAACCTTCTCTTCATCAAATACCATAACCAGCTGAACACAGAGCTTTGTAGCTAACTTATCTCCTTGAATCTGAGTGAAAGTAGTATCACTCATATCTGGTCTTCAAGACTGCTCGCTCACTTTTACTGCAGAGAGATGCTTTAGTCACTGGGGTTTCTTTCTTGAATTATGGACATTAGCTCTTTGAAACACATTGTTAAAAATGGACTGATAGAAACAGGTTAGTTCAACCTGACCCTTTCCCCTCTGTGCGTACTCAAAGGGCTTGAAGATCAAAGAGCCTGAGCTTGCTTTACGCTGCACATGGGCACAGGGCTCGTGTGCTGGAAAGGGTAGTTATGAGATGTGTTATTTTAAATCTTTGTTGAATTTGTACAGTCCCTTAGAATTGTAGAGTCACAGAAGAGTTTGATTTGGAAGGGATCTTGAAAGGTAGTCTCATCTAAATTTCCTGCAATAAGGAGGGACAGCTTCATGAGCAAACACTTGCCAGAGATAAGCATGGTCTTACTTCAAGTCAGGTCCTCATTAGACCATCGTTCCATGTAGGAAAGCTGAGCATTATTCTCCTTGTACTGGGAACAGATATGCAAAAACAACATTACCATGAACAGGGATTTGAAAAATGAAATTTCTCTCCAGTCGTGACTACCACCAGTATTTTTCTTTCTCTTCCTTTGCACTCTTTTGTCTGTCCATCTCTTGTGCTTGTAGACTGTAAGATGTCCAGGGCAGACACTGCCCAGAGCTTAGCACACTTAATTCTAAGCAGTGGTAGTATTAGTAAAATATCTACTTCTAAAGAAAACCCCCACCAATAAACAACAAAACAAGAAACAAAACTACAAAAAGGCTGACAAAAAAAACCAAAAAACAAAAGAAAACCAACTCAAAATCAAAAAGGGTAATGAATCACACTTGCATTGGACTGGCTGCTGGGCTTTTTTGATGACGGAGTGAGAGCAGAGATCTCAAGAACTGAAGAACTATCCTGGGGCTGAATCCTGATTATTTTGAAGTCTGTCTTTTTGAAGAAAAGACAAAACCTTTCCTCCCCAGGAAAGCAGATTTCCCCTTCAAATTATAAAGGTTTCATATGATGATAAATTAATCACTTAGCTAGTAGGCACAGTGATTTGGACATGTGTTAATCATTGCATTGTCTCTTAATATGTATGTGCCTGTGTGTGTTTGCATATGTGTACATGTATTTTCCTGTGTTTTTTGCTTTAGGTGATGACTAGCTGTTGAAAGTTCCTAAGGGATGAAATTAATCTTTATTTTGCAAACTGCACAAAGTATATGGGACAAATCAAGGGACAAATAAACAAGATAAAAAAGGAAAACTTGTTTAGAAAGTTTTTATATCTTTGTAGGAAACCCTGAAAAGCTCAACAATCCTTTTTCAGAGTAAACATTGCTACTGTCTTCTCCAATTCTCTATTCCTCTCTTCTCTGTGTGTGTGGCAGTGTTGAACATGTGGGCACCCTGCACCAGGTAGAGCAGAAGCAGTGGAGCAACAATACCTTTCTTGCTCTCACAAGAACCAATATGGGAACTCTCAAAGAACATATGTAAGTTGTTTCTGCTCAGGTACGATTTAGTAGTGATTTCTGTTCTGTTTGGCAAAGAAAAAGAGTGTAATTGTCAAGGCAAATTATTTACTTGATAGTTCATATCATTACCTCTTTACCACTTGTAAATGAAAGTACCCCAGAGAAGTTAATTTAAATTATCAGATGCTGTAGTGATTGGACAACTCCCATTATAAATTACAGTTAAAAGATAAATTACAGTTCTTTCCTTTATTTCGTTTCTTTCCCTGCCACCAGTCTCCCCAGGACTTGTGCATGATCTGTCTGATTTGGCTGGAAAAATGCGCTGGGGTGGAAGAAAATGATGTGGGGATTATGTTCGGCTGTGGGGTGGCAGTTTTGTGTGTGAGAACTGCAACCTATCTTCCTATTGCAGGAGGGTACCAGGCACTTGTAGCAGCCCCATGATTTGAACTTGCATGTTTGCAAGAGTACAGTTAAGCTCAGTAACTCTGTGTCAGAGACAAGTCCCCTGTGAATAACTTGGTGTTGATACTTTATCTTAGGTAAGGAAAATCTAGGATTGAAGGCCACACGTCAAATGCTGTCTCTGTGCCTCCAAGCCTTCTTAGTAGCTAAAGCATGGCTTTGGCAAAGTGCTATCTGTGCATGGTCAACAGTGTAGGGTGAGCTCCTCCAGGACTTCTGACCAGCTTCAGGGACAACCTTCTCTGCAATCCATGATTTTTATCTGTAGACTAAATAGTACCGTCTGAAGCAAAATAGCTTTTAGCAGTGAAACGGCCCCTGGCTTTGGAGACTTTAGACAAATTCTGTGCCCTTCTCATTTCTTCAGTTAAATGCTTGTCATCCTCCCCAGCTTTGCTGTAATTGGACATGTGCTAAGGACGTTCTCTACCTAATGGAACCTAATAGGGCATTGAAATATTGATGAGTAAAAGGTTAATTTTTAATTCCCCATCAGTCTGAACTAATGGGAATCCAGTGTGCTTCTGTCCAAGAGACTTTCTGACATTATGTGGTTTAATGTGTCTTCACATTAAATAAAGCATAGAGCTGCAGGATTTTACTTTTCTGGAGGCCAAGGTGCTTTGTTTAATAGAAGAAAACAATAGAATTGTTTAAGTTGGAAAATACCTCTGTGATCGTCAAGTCCAGCCATTCACCTAACTAACAGGTACACCACTAAGCCATGTCCCTAAACACCACACCTACATGTCTTTAAATACCTTCAGCGATGGTGATTCCACTACTTCCCTGGGCAGCCTGTTCCAACCTTTTCAGTGAAGAAATTCTTCTTAGTACCCAATCTCAACTTCTCCTGGCACAACTTCAGGCCATTTCCTCTTATCCTATCATTTGTTACTTGGAGGGAGAGACCAACTCCTCTCTGGCTACAGCTCCTTTCAGGTAGCTGTAGAGAGTGATAAAGTCTCCCCTGAGCCCCCTCTTCTCCAGGCTAAACCACCCTGCTAACTCAACAACTCCTCATGAGACTTATGCTCCAGACTCTTCACCAGCTTTGTTGCCCTTCCAGCACCTCAAAGTCTTTCTTATCATGTGCTATTATCTGTAGCTGTGCCAGTGTCCCAAACTTGCTCTTACATATTCTTTGGTGGTCACCACATAATGCTTCATCCATTGAGCTAAACCAGCTGTAAGGTCTTCAGAAGCTTATGCCACAGATCATATATTAATAAATTATTATTGAGCAGATCTGGACAATGATATTATGTAAGAACAGATGCAAAACTCGTGGGTATGTAGTTACACATTCCTTCTTTGTGCTGGATCACTGGCCTGCCGTCTTGAATACTTGCATGTGTGTTTATGACTTGGAAGAACTGAGCCAGCTAGTGATGATTATCTCACTTCTGTCCTCATTTATGTTTTGGTTTTCTGATGGTTTTGCCTGATTAAGATGCACAGATTTCTATTATGTCTGTATTTTGAAATATATGATGATGGTCAAAACTCCTGATTTTTATTAATGAGATAGAACTTAACAAAAAACAGTGGAAAAGAAATGTTAATTCCTGCTTTTCATAGTCAGGTGTTGTTTCATTGAAATGGATGAAATACAACTAACATAGTGCAGCCTCTTCATGCTCCAGGATAAAGGAGCTTAGTAACACTACAAGAAATGGGGGAAAAGAACTTCAGAAGATAGGGAAACGTTTCCTTCTGCCTCAGGAAAAATATATTATTCAGTGACCTCCACTGTGCCTGACTGAGCCAAAACTCACCAAAGTCAGTGCTCAGGTTGCATTTCTGTTGGAGTGAACACAGGCTGTGTTTGCATAAGCAACAGACACTCAGTAGGTATGGCCATGAGCAGAAACCGCTAATGGTAGGTTGCCAAAATACCTGCTTCACTGGTGGTTGTCTAAAATATCAGTTCCCATTACATATTTGCCATTGAAGCATCTATGTCAGGCCCTCTTTGGCATTAGAGGTTTAGCCACACCACTGCCAGAAAAGATAAACTTGGACTCTTTTGCTCTTGCTTCCTTAATGTTTTTTGGTTGTTTTTTTGGTTTTTTTTCCTGCAAAACTGGGGAGATGATTGCTGGTATATGCATGGTAATAAAGCTTGTCAGACACAGACAGTCAGAATTCTTCTGAATTCACATTTAATTTATTCACGGCACAGCATGCAGCAGAGCTGATGGCAAGTTAATGTGCTGCACTTTAATGAGATAACTGTTTGCCTCCCAGGTTTTGAGGTTTATGCTAGTTTTATTTGTCAACCTGGCCAAAGCTAAAGCCATAAGGCTTTACAGATCTACACTAAAATATTTTATTTACTTAGCTGATGCTTTTGCCAGAGGCGAAATTGGTGAAGTAATTAAATAGTGCTGCTTTTGTTTTAGAACAGGAATGGGGTTTTTTTGAGTATACAATATGTCGTTCTCAGTGTTGGGGCTCACAAATACTACCTAGATCAAAATATTCTATTCACAATTCCCTAGTTTTAATGTAGTTAAATTTCCACTTGTCTTTGAAAACTGACCTCCTCATTCTCTTTAGAGATGTATATTTCAGAGGAGGAGGGACAGAGGGAAAAGTGTAGCAACTCTGTAGTATGAAATGCAAATGCAGAAATTTCAGTGTGACAAAGCTGCAAAGTCTTCCATTAAACAACAGACGACATGGCTCCACTCAGGTTTTGAAATCTAGTTCATGCCAATTGAGTTCTCGTATTACAACTTAGTCTTTTAGCAATGGCAGTTCCTCCTCATTAGCTAATTACTGCACCAATAATGAAAAGAAGATGAGCCTTAGTCAGGAAAAATGAGGTTGTGATGTATCACTAATGAAACCATTTCTGTCGCGTAGTGGGAGCATGCAGGGGTTGGGGAGGCACCTGGAAGCATCACGCTGTGGATGGCTGTGAAATGCCAGCCCTCACGGGTCTGCCAGCCCCTCCCAGGGTGGGTGGAGAGGAGCACAGTGTATGGACACGGTGTCAAACAGCAGTCTTGCAGTCTAAACTGCATGTATCAATGTAAGTGTACTCTGAAAGGCTTGCATTAATTTATCTAAAGCCAGTTAAAATGTCATTTTAAGTCTTGCTTGTACTCATGCCACTCTTCGGTGGACTTGGAGTCCAACAATGTTGGTTGTTGGACTTGATGATCTTAAATGTCTTTTCCAACCTAAATGATTCTGTGGTTCTATACAGAAACATTGTTTCTGTACACAAAAGAGTACTTGGAAAAGGGTCTTTGAGACGGAGCTGACATCTTTTGTGTATGTTAACCTTTAATGTCTAAAACCTGTCAAAGTGAAGGTCAGACTGACCTTTCAATTCACTGTTGTACCTTTGCATTATGTTTTCTGACAACCTAAAGCCACATTTTGCAGTAGGAATACAGTCAGGTTACAAAACTCTATCGTTATCTTTCAATTTTGTGCACCCTTTGTGATATAAGCTATTGTCTGTTTGGCTACAAATGCATAAATAAGTAATTATTAGGAAATAACTGATAGATTTATGGGAAAATGCAATTACAGGCTTCAGTTGAAATGTGCCTGATGTTAGTTATAATCTCCTCCTGTTTCTTTGCTGTTAACAGAAGGCTGAGAGAGTGGAGAGGGGTGGGGAGGGAGTGTACAGGAGGGGATATGCCACTGAGCATAATCAGTTTTGGGAACAAGGACAATCAAATTTTGTCAAGCCCTTTGCTGAGAGACTTCAGGAAAATACATGCAAGGTCTATATTTGGAAATATCAAACTGTGTTTGGCATTCAAATCAGGCAATGTAACCCAATGAAATCACAAGACTGAGCCGACCTTCTGTGCGTTTCTTCGAGCAAATTAAGAAAATGTTAATTTCCAATGCTGTGCAGGTGGAAAGATGCACATAGACAAAATACCAGCACATTTGTCTATGTGTAATGCTTTTTATTTATAGATGTATTTCTTTTCTGTTGGACCTGTTAAGCTATGTGTCTCCCCTCAGATGCCAATGGCATATCAAAAGGAAAAGCGCACCTGAGCAGGGATGGCTGACGGAGGTCACTGGGAGAGAGGGGCTCTGCCTTCCAGGAAGTGCCACCTCTGTAGCAAGACAGTTCACACGTTCTCTGGAGTTTCTTTCCCATCTGAACAATGGAGCCTTTGATATGAGAGCAGTCTGGAGTTTAGTAGTTATTTACTTGGCAGAGGAAAAGGCAAACTACTGCCACAGACTTCCAGGTGGTGTTACCTGTATCGTTAGGAGCTGGCATTGAGTCTGTTGATCAAGCATTAATGGGATTAGCTTAAGGAAGAAACTTATGGTTCACAAAAAAAAATAATAAAAGTTTAAGAGCTTTGAGTTTTTATTAGCATCTGTCCTTTCAAGAAATCTTTTTAATGACTTAACTCCAAATTTGTGTCCAAAGGTGTTCAATCTAACATTATTGTTATTTTTCTTTATGCATTTATAGGGTTACAAGGTTAATTCGTTGCTGACACTGGGTGTTTTTATCATATTAATAAGATTTTTTTCTCTTCTTTTGCCTATGACCAAATTATTTTGTCAGCATTTTAGGGTTTGCTGGGTAATGCTGGTTCTGTTGTATGAACGTTTTTTAAAGTGTTTTGAAACATACTTCTTGTTTCAGTTATTTCCTGTGGAGTTGTTAGCTAAGTGAAACAGGGGACTTCTCCATGTTTTAAATTCTCTACCTAGGTGTATATAGTAGTTAAAAATGAGTAATATTTAGAGGTTGAAGGTATAGGTCTTCTGGGTATGGTGTGTAAATTTGAGAACTAAATGGTAATGTGGCTTCATTTTTCTTCATTTTGGGCAATCTCCATTCAGACACCAAATTCAGTATCTTATTGCAGCAGTTTCCTTATGACTATGATAGTCCCAGGCACATAAAAAAGAGAATAATTTTTGACTACCAGCGGCTATAATTGGAAAAAATTGGATAAACTTTTAGATATAGAAAACCTTTTTCCAAGCCTGAAATGGAAGCAGCAGACTTCAAGCTAAGTACAAAAATACAACCTGACACTAATACTAGTGCCATCTAAGAATATGTGCACCCTGAGTAGCTCAGTCTGTGAAACCTGAAAGTATTACTGTCTGGCTATCAAGTGGATTCCAGCCTGGATTGTGCTTGAGCATGTTCAAAAAAATGCTTTCCTTCAGCACATCAAAGTCTGGGCACTGTTCTTGTGTCATGATGGGAGAAATACCAAGACAGTTTGTGTAATTTCAGTTTGTTTGACAGAAAATGTTATTCTGTTTCACCCCATAGGATGTAGCTTACAAAGAGCTTTCCGATGGGGTTTGTGGCGGTTCTCTCTGGGCAGTGTGAGGCCATGTATGTTTCTCACTACACAGTCATGCACAGCAAACATACAGAGGAAGGGCGCATTTCCCGACAGGTGTTTCTGCAGGACCTGTAGAAACAACTCTGGTCTTGTAGGCTCTCCCTCATTTTGTCCTTGTCCACACCTCCCTGCCCATAACATCAAACACAAGGTGCTCACACCTGATTTTAGAGCCCAGCTTGCCTCTGACCAACAGATGAGTCCTGGTAGCTGTGCAGGGGCTGGTTTTTGCTGCAGCCTTGTAGTAATGACCTCTACCCTTGAACCTGAGTCAGCACTTCCCACAAAGCACCATCACCTTTTCTCCTGTGCTTTTCTTCTGCATTACTGTGGGGGAGAACACTGTTTGAGAATGGGTGCCTTTTTCCAATCTGTCATGGTTTAACCACAGGCAGCAACTAAGCTCCATGCAGCTGCTCACTCACTCCCCCGCCACTGGGGTCGTGGAGAGAATTGTAAGAGTGAAAGCTGGAAAACTCATTGGATGAGGTAAAAACAGGTTAATAGGGAAGAAAAAAGCCAAACACAAACAGAGCAACACAAGGAATTCATTCAACACTTCCCATGGGGACGCAGGAGTTCAGCCAACTCCAGGAAAGCAGGGCTCCATCACATGTAATGGTTATTTGGGAAGACAAACGCCATCACTCCAAACATCCCACTCTTTCTTCCCCCTTACCTTATATACTGATCATGATGTCATACAGTATGGAATGTCCCTTTGGTCAGTTGGGGTCACCTGTCCTGACTGTGTCTCCTCCAGTTTCTCATGCACCCCCACTCTCCTCACCAGCGTGTATGCACTGCTCAGCAATAACAAAAACATCCCTGTATTATGTCTCCGTAGAAGTTTCTCTGATTCCCATCTTGAGCAAGGCAGACATGTTCCTTACTGAGGACTTCTTCAAGCTATCCCATACAGGTGTAGCTACTATAATTGTACCTCAGTGAGACAGAAAAGAAGTAAGACTCTGTTCCTTACCTATCTTCCATGGAGGGGTTTTGAAGGTCACAGTTTTAGACTTTAAACTTCTAAATTAAGTGTCAATGGACTCTAAATTCTTTCAAAATACAACTTCCAGACTCTTGAGACCTTAAGTTGCCCATTAGTAACACAGGGATAATATTTCTCTTCCCTTAAAGATGCATTCATTAATAGTAAAGATATGTATGCTGGGATTCATCTCACCTAATTTTAGCTGACGGAATGATTTTTTCTCATTTAAAGAGTGGAGAAAAAGAATCACCTTCACTAATGAAGTATCCTAACTTATAATAGTCACATATATGTGAACAGGGTAAATACACTCCAGAGGTCCCTCTTTTTCATCTCAGAAAGAATTTAGATGACCAGTGCCAGTTTAGATGAGGCTTAATTTTAAGTGGTTTCAACTGGGTTAAGTAGTTGGTGTGATAAACATGGACCAGCTAAGTGAATGTTCTTCTGTGTTATTAAATACCCAATGAATTGCTGCTCCTGCAAACAGAACCTGTTTGGCTGCAGGCAGTTTTTAGTGCTACAATTTTGTCATGATTTCCCAGTTTCTGATTTTTAATGGTGATGATTCGAATCCATCCTTAAAATCTGTAGGTCTAAATATCACCACACAATTGCAGGGGCAAAATCATGAAAGCATATCTTTCCTTTGGCTTGGTTTCAAACAGAGTGACATCATTTTTATCAAAATGCCTCTATTAATTCTTTAATTCAGCAAACAGAGATTGCTAAGTAAGGTTCCTTTTCCAGCCAAAATGCCAATCAGAACTGCAAGCTCTGCAGAGTACTGTACAAATTAACATTTAAACATCACTATTGTAGCAATTATTTTGAGCATCTTTTTTTTATGACACTCAGAAGAAAAGGGATGACTTGCTGTTGAGTTTCCAGACTCTAATTTTCTCCCTACAAAAGTGTGCTCTGCCGAGATCTCTTTCCCCTCTGGCTGTGCAGTGTTTCTCTGTTGCTCATACCCAGCTGGGAGCTCCCTGTCTTAGTTATTGAGCTGCCACAATAGAGGCAGGAAGAATCCAAACAGCCTTTGTATATGTGGTTCGAATGTTCAGGGGATCTGATGAATAGACAAACATATGATTTGACTGCTAGGGAGATGATTTGATGGCAAACAAAAGGTCACATACCAGCAAAACTGTTAAATGGTGGCATGAGGGTGGGACTGCTGTTCTGCTCCCTATTCAGTTTCCTCCCACACTGGGGGACAGATTCTGCCTCCATTGCAGCTGCTCTTGCTGCCTGGGATTAAGGAGTTTTTTGGGTGATGTGCTTGTGTGAAAGCACTAGTGGAGTACACAGCAGACAGCCTGGAATTCAGTACAGATTGTAATCCTCCTTACAGGCTGTTGATGTGTGGCATCATATTCAAGCCCATGTCTGGCACCTGCATTCACACTCGCCTCATCATCCTTGAATGTGTCGTTGACTGTCCAGAGTGTAGTGCCCTTTTGTGCCTCTGCTCTTGCTTGGCTGGTGAAAATCAATCAGTGCCATGAAATCTGGCTCTTTGTGTGCAAATAATTGAAACCATCTCATTTCTGGAGTTCTTCAAAGGATGCTGACTTGTGGAAGAGGGAAACAATTAGTGTTTCATGTGGATTTGTACCTCTTCACAGATGGGTATGCAAGTAAAATGAGGCAAAAAGTGGAACATATCTTCTGCTTTTTTTGATAGCTAAGTACCTGGAGCGAGAAGTTTCTGTGCTTCAAGTGCACTTCAGCAAATAAAGAAGGCATTGTATTGCCAGTCTCTTCTCAGGCAAAGTAGCTTGCAATTCAGAAGCTTTCCTTCTCAAGGTTTTGTGCTGATTATTCCTTTGGCTTTCACTTACCTGCACAAGGTTTGGTTTTTGTTATTACTACTTAGGGAAGATTACAGTTCACACAGAAGATCCAGCAAATTCATAAACTCTGCACTTGATAACTGAGCTCCAATAAGCCTGCCTGAAACAATGCTTGAAAATCAACTGTCTATGCTGAAGAACTATATGGTAATGAGATCTAAACTTTGGTAACACCAACAGCTATGTCACTTTTATAAGGGGTAGAAATCCTTAATTTCAATTTTAAAATTGTGTTTCTTCAATAGCAGTAGTACTGCATGTTGTAGTTAAGCACCACCAGTCTTAAAACTGTCTGTCTCACTTGGAAGAGCCTAGCTGTCATTGACTCACAATAATAGACAGACTCCCACAAGTCAAGGTTTGAAAGGTCTTTGGAAACAGAAAGATAGAAGGATACATTCAAAGGGTTTTTCAAAAGAGTTGAAGATTAGTTTCTATGTCCTGTTGAAATATATTTGAAAAAAAATACTAGTTCCTATAGCAAAGGAATTATTTTTTTCTTTTTTTCTTCGCTGTAGTCAATGCACAGAGATTTTAATACTTTTAGCTAGTCGTTTGCAAGTGACTTTCAGGAAACCAGAGTGCTTGAAGTGGAAAACAGGTATGTGGTAATTCATGATAGGAAAAAATATCTTTCCTTTTGCATTAATGAAGTCTGTCAGATTAAAGTGACGGTCTGTTCATAAAGATACACAACTGCTTCAGAACAAGTACATCACAATTTTTCTAGACAGTGATTATAATTTGTGAATTAGATCTAATTAAGGTATGTCAGTAACATAATGTAAAAAATGGCTGATTGCCGGTTGCAGGAAAAATTTTGGAGCTTCCTGCAAAGTTTATTTTTGATGAGTATGTTTAGATTTAAAAAGGTGCCCTCTGATAAGAGGTATTTTATTCTTTGTTTATGTGTCAGTAATGTTGTTAATAGCAGAAGATTATGGGCTAGGTGTTTTTCCATGCAATTATTTTGATACTTTATTTTTAAAATATTGAACATTTTAATTGCATGCAAGGGTGAGTGGTTTACAATCATGAACACAGCACAAAACTGAACTTCTGCAGACAGGCCTCCTCTGTCGTATGTGGGATCTGTGTGATTGCTGATGATGCTACCAGGGCAGAAGGGGAAGACAGTGTCCTCACAACACCATCTGGAACACCACGTGCCTCTGAGCTCCGAGGGTGGGGTACAGGCTCTGCAGCTGCTGTCGTGGCTGTTTCTAGCTGGATGAACCAGCAGCAGTGCCGAGGGGTGCCTGGCTGTCCATGGTGTTCAGGTTTGCAGGGTGAAGGGCAGCAGTGCAGCGAGGTGGCTGTTGTGGGCAAGAGGGACATTCCTATGGTCCGTGACAGGCATTAGCAAGAATATTGTTAAGTCTTTGACTGTGTGTTTGCACCAAGCACTGCCCCAACTAAAAATCCAGCAATACCTAGTTCCTATGTGGCACTTCTTACTGGAAGAATTTTAATGGGAGAGGGTATATTAATGCCTCAGTATCACAGAAATGACTGATGAGCGATGAGATTTCCACCAAAGCTACGTGCTGAATTTGTCTTCCCCACCGCACTCTGAATCACAGCTGCGTGTTGGATGGAGGGTCCTGGGAACTTTGTCTTCACATGCTCCAAAGCTTCAGTGATGTCCCAGCAGTAGAGCAGTTCTGTATCCAACAGAGAGGTTAAGGTTGTGGATAAGCTTTTTAAACAAAGTTAAATGCGAAGATCTTGGTCTCTTGCCAACTCAGCCCTCTTTTAGGTAACTGCAAGGGGCTTATTCCCAGTACAGCTGCTTCTAAAAATAGTAGGCAGGACTTTATTTTTCAAAATACCTCAGTTACTCAAAATTTGTCAAATTACTGAAATTATATAAATGTCTGTAACTGGACGAAAGGCAAAGAGGAAAAATAATAAGACCAGTGATAATGGTGCAGTTTTGACAGTCTCCTTGAAAGACAGCAGTAGCAGCAGTGTGGAACAGCTGCCATTGTGTTTGGCAATGCAGTGGTTCTGTTGAACAGAGATGCTGTCTGCTAGTGCCATTTTATTAATGAATTACTTAATTCTTTAAAGCAAAGGGTCTCCTTTCACAGAAGCCATTCACATCCTCTCACATCTGGGTCAGAAATGGACCCTCTTGAGCAAGGCCTTGCAACTGTCTTGAAAATATTCAGGGTGGCGTAGAGCTAGAGAGTGGAGAGGAAGGGGATGTTAAGTCAGTTTGATCTGTGGTATTCCTGACTGAAAAATAAGGACAATTTCAATCCGGAAGAAAAAGGTGACACATAAATTTTTAGAGCATTCAAAGGAAACATAGAAGAATCTGTGCTGCCATCATCATGGCACTGGAAATGCCAGCCTTACTAGTATTGTCACCTTTACCAATAACACCAGCTATGGAATTACTGCAGATAACAGTATTTTGACTTCTAAGCTGTGGAAGTGTCACACTGAAGCCAAAACACTGTCAGTCTAGGTGAACTGCAGTCATTGCCATGACGTTAAAGAGAAAACATGACTTTTTGGGGGGCACATTCAAGACTGAAAACATTCCGTATTTGGGTGATTTGAAAGGTCCTTAAAATACATTTACTAATTTGTAAGTTTTGCATTGAATCATAGAATCATAGAATCAACCGGGCTGGAAAAGACCTCCAAGAGCATCAAGTCCAACCCTTGATCCAACACCACTGTGGTTACTAGACCATGGCACTAAGTGCCACATCCAGTCTCATCTTAAATACCTCCAGAGATGGTGAATCCACCACTTCCCCGGGCAGCCCATTCGAATGTCTGATTACTCTCCCTGTAAAAAGTTTCTTCCTAATATCCAACCTAAACCTCCCCTGGCACAGCTGAAGACCATGCTCTCTTGTCCTACTGCTGGTACTCCTTGACTGGGAGATGAGACCAACGCTCACCTGGCTACAACCTCCTTTCAGGGAGTTGTAGAGAGTGATGAGTTCTCCCCTGAGCCTCCTCTTCTCCAGGCTAAACAACCCCAGCTCCCTCAGCCTCTCCTCACAGAAATTGTGCTCGTGCGTAACTTGAAGTTACTTTTTGAACCAGGAGGATGAAAACAGTTGAAATCAGAGGATGACGATAGAATCCAATTACATGTTAGGAAAATACTATGAAATGTTATATTTATATAGTGTTAGTATGAAACAGCTAAACTAATAATTCCTTTTAAAGGCACAAGCACATCCAGTGTAAATTAGATGTATCCTGAGTCTGGGCAAAGTACAGATCATCTGTCTGTTCTTTCAGTTAATCAATAGTACCACCTGTGCTTTTTCATTGACTTCTTAATGCTAAATGGTAAACACTAACAGCCAGATCTGCAGTAGTCTAAATTGGCCTAATGGGTCATTAGAGCTGTACTGATAAATGCCAACTGGGAATCTGGAGTGGACTGTAGGCTGAAAACTTAGGAAATGGAATAGCATAAACACTACTTTATAACTGCTTTAATTAATTTCTTGTAGTCCTCTGTATTGTCTAGTGGCTTATTTGACTGCTGTGTTGAATCAAGCAGGGATAATGTTAGCAGCAAATAATGCAAGAAGAACTGGATTGAAATTGGATTAGTAAGTGTTACAAGGTGTTTGATGAAACTGTAGGTTGATTGATCATGTGGGCCTTTAAATTGCCTCTTCAGTGATGGTAGAAGAGATGTGTAGAAGACGGGTATTGGCAGTTTGAGTTCTCTTTATTCTCTCTGTTTTTACTTGCCTTCATTCTCTTTGCAAAATGAAATTAATAGTGTCTTTGTGTTCCTGGGCCAGAGAGGATGTGCAGCAGGTGATGTGGAAGATAGATGCATTTTGCAATCCTACCTAAGACTCTTCCAACAGTGGCACTTGTAGTGCTTACCTGTATTACAGTGTGGTGGTGTATTTTGTTTGTTTGTTTATTTTTATTTGATCTACAAGCTAAACTAGCATCCAGATGTGTCCTATTTCCTGCCTGTTGATTGGGATTGAAACTTCTGCTGTTTTTCAGTCGTTTATTTTTTGTCCTTTTGTGAAATGTCTTGGGGTTTATCCCAAAAATGAAATGAGACATATTTCTAGCTAGAAAGGTTATTTAGAGTTACAATTAAAAGCGTGAAACTTTAGAAGTGGTATAATTAAACCTCATATTTTAGGGCTTAACCTTATTCAGAAGTCATGTTGTGAACCTGAGGGACAGAGGGGGTAGCAGATTATCCCATACCTCTGTCTGGAGGGCTCTTAAAACTCTGCTGAGTGTAGCCTCTTGCAGAAGGGAGACACTGTCTCATTGCAGTGTGGCTGGTCTGACAGTGCCTACCTGAACCATGCTGAGCTTGGATAGGATTTATTTTTATATCTCCTGTTTGGTTGCAGAAGGATGATCTGCCTATCCACATCTCACAGTCGAGGAGTAAAAACATAGCTCACTTTTGCGTGTATTTCCATTTAGCAGTTACCAAATAAATAATTTTATTTAAATGTGTTCTCTGGGTCCTCTTTTTCCAACTGCATGCATTTCTCCACTGTTTCCCCCTATAAAACCTCTTGGCTCATTGTCTTCCAGTCCTGGTGCCACCTTACAGCAATAGGTTATTTTTCTGGGGTTGATCTATTGATCAAGGGTTTTACAGGTGTTGTAGTTTCTTTTCTTCATTCAGTGTGCAGCAAGTTACATTTTTATCTTCCATACATGCTCCTAGAAAGGATAGTTTACAGTGGCTATATGTGACTGGAGATCTTCCATGATAACCTGAGTAGCAGAGCATGGTGCAAGAAGGGACTGAAATACATGAAAGCAGCACTGGCTGAAGAGGACGTACCTTAACACCTGCCGTGGACTCTGGGTGCCAGCAAGCTCAGAATGTGTCATCTCTTGATGGTTCATAATGCCTTGCAGCTGATGTCTTATGAAAGCCACAACTATCTTGAACTCTCATGTGCAAAAATCTTTTGAATGAGACTGTTTTCCTTGTTCTGCAGTTGGATGTGAAAGTCAAATACTGATTATGTGGAGGAGACACTGAGGCCTCCCAGAATGGTTTTTTCTCTGTATGTCATGGGTTTATGTAGCTGGATTTTGATAGCACGGGGGGCTATAGGGGTAGCTTCTGTTA
>VZRE01016084.1:0-65056 GCA_013396775.1 Cephalopterus ornatus | reverse complement strand
GCCTAGCCATGATGATGATGATGATGTCATTGTAAATCAGGAAGCATTGTGTGAATTTAAGTGCAGCCATTAAATTTGGGAGTTACAGACTTTTCAAAGCTAGAAGCTTTAGTTTTTCCAGATGATGATGAGAATTCTTCTGTGTTCTAGTTAGTTTTATTGCTTCATAGCCAATGTCTTTCTTCTAGGATTGGCTTTGATTATATTCCTGAAAGAGCTACACATAGAAAAGTGTCAATTATAACTAGGATAGGCTAAAAGTGAGGGCTCTGTCATGGGGGAAATTAGTTGCTGGTTTGAAGCTCTCTGGTGTTGCTCAGTCCATGTAAGTGACTGGAGAGTATCAGTCCAGGTTATTTTCTCCTATTCTTCAAAAAATTGTGGATCAACTTTGCTATTATAGAAAATCTGTGAATGGTCATCTGATGGAATATGAACTTAGCTACTTTTGACATTTATTTTTTCTTCACCATTTGCTAGTTTCTCTGCAAGTACAACAACAGCCATGCTATTGTCTGCATGTGTCATCCAACTTCAGCCAAGGGTTATCCTGACTCTTCAAGAAATCAGTTAAAAAACTGTAGCTAAAACTGCTGCAGTGCTTTCTTTAAAGTCCCAAATGTTCTTCAAAGGGTTAACATAAGCAGAGGATGTCGTGAGATGATTTACCTCCTCTGAAAATTCTCCAGAGAACCTGTCTGTACATTGCTAAGAGGAAGAGTGTGGAATTATGTATTTGAATGGGCTTCCTCCTTAATTTGGGATCTGAAAAAAGTTTGCATTTTTAAATTCTTTCTGAAGAGCAGTATGGGTCATGTGCATATTTGATACAGACTGCAAGGCAAAATATAGGTGGTCAGAGGTAAATTGAACAGCTCAGAGTGGATGAAGTCACCTTAGATTCAGTGTATCATCAATTTCTAACAACTCAAGCAAATGTCCAGGAAACAGGCTCTTGGTTTTTTATTCTAGGTAGAGTCTTTCAAACTGTCTCGTTGAAACTGCTCCACTATATATGAATTATATATTTGTTGAAGTTACTGCTCTTGTTTCTCATGTCATTATAACCAATCTTCTACATTCTGGTCCAAAGAGCATTGAATTAAATTATACAAAGTGGAATAGCTTCTGCAGGAAATGTGCAGAGTGACTGCAAAGGCTGGCAGGAAAACACAGAGTTTAATGACAACACAGAGGCTAGAGATTTTAGCAGAGAGAGTAGGAAGAATACCCCTGTACAGGATTACTCCTGTAGCAAAATGCAGGCATTGGTCAAGTATTCTCAGTTTTCCATGCAATACTACAGCAAAAGAATATCATCACCTAAACTTAATTGAAACAAAGGCAAATGATGTGACTTCCAAAAATAGCTTAAAAATATATATCTCCTGTTTATAGTAATTCTTCGAATTTTACAGAGAGTGTCTATTAGTCTTTATTTCTGTGACATTTAGTCCAAGACCCTCTGAGGCCAGTGCTCTGTAAATTGGAAATTGTAGATTCATGGTACTGTGCAGGAGTTCCATTTTCAGGTAGCACTAAGCTTTACCCTAGCTGTTACGTGTACCCTTGATAGTGTAAGCAGGGCAGTCCTCGTAAATTAGAAGTAGTACATGTAGTTTCCTCTGTGTTATCTTGTGATTTCTCTGACAACACCTCTGCTGATAGTTTCACTGACCTGTGTCTCATTCAGTGATTGCATAAAATTGTATGTTAGTTGACATAGTATTTGCTCTCTTCCCCAGCAAAGATTTTTTTTCTCTGTCTTTACACTCACAGTGGTGTGTAACTGCTCAAGTAAAATTTCATTTAAAATCTGAGCTCATTTTGAGCAAATCTCTATCACTGTATGTTGACATTTTGTAATCATGTCAGGAATCAATGGAGACTTTATTTTTTAAATTGAGAAGAACAAGATGAAATATTAAGTTAGAATCAACTTGCTTGAAACATTCTTTCTTTTTCAGATTAAATCTTTGTTGTTGTAGCTCTTGTTCTGCTATTAATAGCTGAAAATGAAGTTTGATTTTTGTCAGTTCTGTTAATAAGACCTTAAATACTCTTCAGGTTCAGCAAGCTTTGATCACTGTTTTCCCTACAAATAAGCTGGAAGCTTACTCCTGGGCAAACTTCCCTGTTTTCTTTATTTCTGTTTCAGGATACCTCTTTTGAAAGCAAATTTCCATTTGATAAACCAAGCTGCTTAGAGCTTATCCACTTCTTTCTTAGGAAGTTGCCAATTTGCTTCTTATTTGAAAGCCCTTCTTTAAAATTCGTTCTGCTTCTCTGGAATAAGATAGCAGATTTTCCACAGGAGTTTGTTTTTTAATCTCTTCTCTGTTTTCCAGCAAGGATATTTCAGCAGCTTTAATTTGTCAGTAACCCATTTATGACTCAGCTGTGCTTTATTTGCTCAAGTTTTCTTTTCTCTAGCACGAAGATGTAGAAACTGCCTCCCTTTAATTATAATAATGTAGATAATTCGCATTCTGCCAACTCTTTTTTGCTTTTCACTATCAAAAGAGTTTCTGAAATGGCGTTGATTTAAATATAGCTTTTTGTTGCAATTTAATTGTGACTTTTCATATGATGATTATTAAAAAAGTTCATCATCTTCTGTTACATTCCTTCTTCTGCCATGTAAGGACCCTCTTGAGGGTGTTTTCACCACTGTACCTCCATGGAAACAGCAGGTGGGAGTGAGTTTATTATGCTTATCTGCTATGAGTCAGCTCAATCTGAGAGCCAAGAATTATTTGATTTATTTTAGCATGGCACTAGGCCTTGTTGTGAGTAGGATATGTTAGTTTAGGCCAAATACCTCATTAACATCAATAAGTAGCTTCTGAACTGCGTCATGTCAGTGCCTGGATGAAGAGAACCTCCATCCAAGTGGAATGAGAGCAACTGTTTGCACCTATCTTTGGAAACTCTCACTAATTCTTTCATTTGGGCTTATAGACCACAAACTCTTCCTTTCAGCTTTACCCTAAACAATCTGAAGCAATTTCTAGTTATTCTATTAGAGTGCAGATCTTTGAAATTGAGACAGATCTGGCTGGCTTGACAAAATTTGTTCAGATCAAAATAATGTTCAAATTGGAATTTCATCAAACTTTGTATCAAAGCTCAAACACAAGACTTAGTGCTTTGGATTCCTCTTCCGAGTAGGAGAAATACTGTGAATATAACACACCCTACTGTCACACCTGTCTCCTTTGAACCTCTTTTAAGACTTCTTTACAGAAGCAGGACCAAGCTGAATATGAGCTTGAGTGTTCTGGGTTTTAAATTCTAGAAGTATATTTAGCCAGCCCATAGCAGTCTCTTACACTGGATAAGAGCATTGGGGAAATTGCTGGTTTTGAATTAAAAGCTGTAGTTTGTGGTCTCTTTTGCTCAAGAATCACAAAAATGTTTTACATTTTAGCAGCACAGCCACCATTTTATAAGTAGTTCAGTGCATATTTCCCAGACCTTGGAAGTCTGGCCCTTACTGACTGTAGCTAAACTCCTGATTCAGTGGATATTGCCATTAATTTTAATTAGGATCAATCCCAAGAGATTAAAGAATCAGCAAGTAACAAATTGGGAGAATGAGGCAAAACTTCTACCACATTCTTGTAAAAACATATTAAATATTAACACTTGAAAAAGTAAGTCAGTAATAATAGTTATTTATTTTGAGAGATAAGAATATGATATCTGAATATCACAGATGAGATACGAGAGTGCTACTGGAATCAGTCTTATGATTTGAAATTTGTTAAGAACCTCAGGGCAAAGGCAACTGGGCTGCCAAAGCATTCCTCCAGTCTATTTTCAGCAACACCTGGAAAATTTTTTAACCTTGATATAACAGGAGCTTAGCTCAAGTTCTTGTCAACCTTAACCAAAAAGTGTGACTGCAGGTTTGTGGTACTAGGCTGGAATAAATTCTCTAGGTGATGTTTACCTGATAAAAATATCTCCTTATCATTCTGAACCCTGATTATGATAGTTACAGTTATCAATAAATATGGGATACCATTACTGCAAGCCTGTGCTATATACATGTATTATGGTTTGCATTTTAAAACCACATTATGAATTCAAATATTGAGAAATCAACGTTTTTGTAGCATCCAGAGCTCTGAAAGGAGCCTTCCCTGTATACAGAACTTGCAGCAGAGTTTATTCTGTTGTTTTCTTAGCACTGACTTGGATCCTTGAAGGAGAGTGGGAGGCTGTCTTGCAGTGAAGGAGAGCATTCCCAGACATACTAGAAATCTTTCAAGTTTTGTGTGCTAACTCAACACCTATGGCACATATGTTTGAATTTTCTTGCACACCCCTGACTGGGCATGATTTAAGTGCCCTAAAGAAGAAATGATGGTTTTTTGAACTGTGTTAGGGACAGGAGGTTGGAATATTTGGGTATTAATGCTGAGGTCTTTCATAATACCTTTACAATTCCTTCCAGCTGATTTTTCTGATTGTCCAGTTTTCCCCCTATAAGTCAGAAGTATATTTGCAGTTTATTTCAGGCTAAATTAATACATGTCTATAAATTGCTTTGACATCTTTTGATAGGAAGCCTCCTAGAGCTACAATGTCCTTTTCTTGGTAATTTAATTATGTTAATGTTTAGAAGCAAGATAAAACATTACTTTTACAAAATTTTTCTCTACAGTGCTAACAAGAGTAGCTAAGGAGAAAGACCTCCATATTTAATTACTGCTTCAGGATTGCTGTGTTTGAAAAAGGAGCTTAACAGCTGAAATTCATCAGCCTTTACAAGTGTCTTAGAGCAGTTCAGGTTCTGTGAGTGATATTTCTCTAAGGCAGGCTTTTCAGTGTGAGTCCGCAGATTTCACAAAGTCTTTTGTTGTTCTAGTGTCAAGGTCATGCAGTCTTCCTAACTGACATGAGAAGAAATTCTGACACATACAAAATCAACATAATAGTTGTCTTTGATGCCTTTAGGCAGTAGTAGTAGTAGCTGGGTATAATTTTACATAGTTGACAATAGTTCTATTGTGAAGTCTGTGAAGAAAGACTTTCTTCAGCATTTCATCTTTCTTCTTACCATTATTGTTTTAATTTTGTATTATCTGCCTTTTTTTTTTCTCCATATAATTATTCTGTTGCCTATTGATACTGATATTGAGAAGCAATCTGTATTAGTAGCACTTTGTCATGTATGCTCGGGGAGAGTGAATAGTTTTGGACTGTCACTGTATGTTTATGATTGCATTTTTTATTTGAACCTTAATCAGTTAGGAAAAAAAAATGCCTTCTTAGTTGCTGCCAGTGTTAATCCATTCATTAGCTGGCAAAGTCGATGAATGAGTGGTCTCTCTAGAGGATGAGCATTCTGCTTCCCTAGACAGGGTGACCTGGTTATAACCTGTGTGATTTGAGTGACAGTTCAGCTTGCTGCTCTAGTTCCAGAGTTAGATCAATGCTGATCAGGGGTTGAATGAAGAAGGGTTATAGAACCAATAATGATCTCACCAAAACCTTTCAGGGGGTAAAGAAAAGCACAGTTTTCCTTTTATCACTTCTCACATATTGAACTGATAGTTGAGTCACTTTTTCTTTAAACTGAGAATAAACAGGCTCTGTAAGTGCATGATACACCTTGTCAGATTTACAGTCTTAGCCTTAGTTGCCTAAAGACCAACTCTTAAAAACCCGACTAATCCAGCAATAATCCTCTGAAGTGTTAGCTTTGTTACGTCCCAAGACATCTTTTCTACAAGTTATAACTTGAAGTCAAGTCTGAGTTTTGCCAGATAAGAACACTTGTGAAAAGCACACGTGTGGCTTGCTATTTAGAATGTTCAGAGGATGATACATTTGTGCCCTGAAATGTAGGTAAATTTGTAACAGTTATTGCCATATTCAGCAGTCCATACAGGTAAACTGATTTGAAGGCAGTTGTTGATACAACATAGGCAACAGAAAAAATAAGGGATGCTGTCACAAATTTTGCTGCGATTAACAGACTAGATCTAGTCAGGTAACATTTTTAGGAGTTTTCTGTGCTATTCAAATTTTATAACAGCACTTTGAAGGCTGTTATTTTTCCTTGTCAAAATGTTTCTTTTAACATGATTAGAAAGAGTTGCTGAGATAATACTTTTAGCAGAAAGAGTATGGTGGTACTATAGTTGGTCTTAATTGTCTGCATTAGGTAATTTCCAGTTTGAAACAAGAAAAACATCAATTGGCACAGACTGTAGTAAAACCAGATATATGCTATTTCAGTAATTGTTCCAATTTGTAGAGGTTTATAAAGATACATTTGTTCTGTGACATTCACATCTATTTCATGTTTGCAGTTTAAAAATAAATAGAATCCAATATAATATCCTATTATAAACACCCTAATGGATTTAAATAAAAGGGCGAAAATAGTTTCCAGCATAGTTAAATTGAGTGCTGTGGTATTATACTGGAAATGCTCTGTAGAATTTGAAGCACACAGAAGGAAATATGCCAAAAGCACAGTAGTTATGCAATAAATCTCTTAAAATCATCCACATTGTTGGTGCTGAGGGAGGGAAAAAAAAATAAAATCAAACCCCTCTGGCACTATGAGGCCTGGAAATAATGGCAAGTGTATGTTTCCTTTAAAGCCACTTGAGCAAGAATTGGGCATTAAAGCTCTGGTTTATTGTAGTATCAGTATCATCAATGCTTTTTCCCACTTTTTTTCTTCATTAGAGATAGCAGAGTAGCAACTTCTTTGTGTGAATGACAATACATAGAACACTGTTCTGTATATTCAAGATAAATGTAAAACACAGGAGATCGTATTTTTAAAGGGTGTAGGATGTGCCATTGCATATAGAAAGGAACATATTGAAGAAATCTCTAATTGAGATAAAGGTGCAAGAAAATAGTTTGTGTTCCTGTAATTAAAGACCATTTATAACAAAAGACTGAATGACTTGAGACTGAATTTAGATTGCCCTGGCAAGCTTTATCCTCTCATGTCAGCTTCTGAGAGTTTTGTTTTGTACTTGTCTCTGTGATCAAAAAACAAGCTATGGGAAACCCCTGACACTGTAGTGTGTGGAACCAAATAGCACATCAGCATGAGAGAACTGGATCCAGCAGCTTCACGGACTAGCAATGTAATTATTTTTTTGGAGTCAGGCTCTCTCAAGTAAGAATAATAGACACACTCGTTCCCTGGTATTTCAGAAGTATTTGCTCTGAGAGCAAGGAAAACTCGTGATGAAACTTGCTTTATGTTCCAGGTCTCAGGAAAGTTTTACTGTGTTGATTAACTTCTGTCCATTTCTTTAAAAGTGATCCCAGTTTGCCTGTTTCCTCTTCATATTGTCATGCAGATTCCCCTTCTGCTTCTCTCTACTTCTGTTTGCATTTCTACCCCGTCTACTCTCTTTCTGTTTCTAGGTACTGCCAGTGGGAGCACCGACAATGAAGACCTCAGGCCTAGCAAACCAGTACTCTGGACAGTGGACTTTATGCTTCTCAGGCATACTAAGTACAAGGTCTTGTTCAGTCTGTCAAGGTCCAGTGTGAGCATATCTGGTAGTTCAGGGGGTCTCAAAGAAGCAGAGAATGTAGATTTGTTGATATAATAATTTGAGTGGTATCCAGTTATCAGCAAACTATTTTCCTTTTACTTCTAGAATACAGCCCCAGTATAACAAAGGCTTCCGGCAGTGTATCTTTTCTCTGCTTTCTCTAACACTGAATTCATTACAAGTTTAAAAAGAATGAAAATAGCATTAATTAATTAGCATACCAGACCTAAACTGAAACTCTAAATCCCTTTTAATGTGTTAAGGTTGTCTCTGTTTCATAGTGTGATGGAATTTGGAAGCATTGGCTAAAACAATACAGAAGATGTAAAAGTTAGTTAGAATTATTTAGCTTAATTGGTTTCACCTTTGTATTTAGAAAAGCAATAGAGTAAATTGCTACCTCTAATTCCTGAAGTCTAATTTTGTTTACTAGTTAGGTAATTTTTAGCTCATACTACCTGTCAGAAAGAAGAAAAATGAAAGAAGGTAAGCAGCATTTTAAAAGTAAAATTTTATTTGAATGTCTATTCAAACAACACTGTGAATATTTAAATGCCTTTGGGATATATAAGGGACTTTATGAGACTTTACAGTGTTTAGTTTAGCATTGGATTTATAGGTCATAGAAAAATGACAACAGTGGTTCATTGTCAAGAATGAAAAATACTGTTGTGCCAGATTTCCTAAATTTTTGTGCACCCTTTGCTCCACCATCTCCTACCTTAAAAATTTAATATCAGGCTTTGTTTGCAAAAGCTATGCTAAAACAGGTAAAACAGATTCAGAAATTTTGTGCGCTAATGTCAAAATCTTAATTCAGCTAACTTTGATTTCTTGAATTTTCAAACCTGATGCAGCGCAATTTAGTTATCATCAAGGTTTGAGCTTTCCATCTGTACAGTCGTATGACCTGAAAGGCTTAAATTAGGATATCCTCTACCTGGAGAAAAAAATGAAAAAAAAAAGAAAATCTTGGAAGTCTGAACTTTTTCACTCATCTTCTGCTCAAATCTGGATATAATTGCAGTTCAAAGAATTGATGGTAAACACTAACAGGTGTTTATTACTAAACATCAAGCACTTAAGTGTTGGACAGGATCATTTTTTGGTCCCAAAATAGGAAATATTTGCCAAGACTGAAACAGTGAAGTTAACATGCTTCAGCAGAGCAAGAGGAAGTTCTTTTGAATGGCCTGTCTCCAACTGTTTACCTCTCACACAAATAGAATGTTGGGTACGCTTTAACTTTTGAAAGTATCATCACTATTCATTAGCCATAATGCAGTTAGTCATCAAGCAATATAACCCAAACGTACTTCTCATGAGGTTATGAAGTTCTGAAGGAGAGAATTTATTGGGCTATTTAGAATGTTCTGCCTTCCCGATACTTCAGACCTATTAATTTCAACAGCAATGAAAACGATATCTCTTCTTTTCCCCCATCTGTTCCACCCAATAGATTTTTGAGTGTTGAATGCCATGAAGCCTGGGTAATTATCTGGAAGTCCTCAGCAACCAATTAGTTGTTACTATTTGTATTTCCTTTGGTGTTTTAAGCAGTCCTGTTTTCTGATGGGTGTGATGCCATGCTCATTGAGATATTTGGGCATGTCTTAGGTACTGTTTAGTAATAAATGAACATGATTGTGTTGCACAAGTCTTGCATATGTTACCGATAAGAACAGAATTCAATTTGTAAATGTTTATGTTCATTCTAATGCAGATTTTGTTTTCGTGAATGCTTTTCTCACATATAGGAGAAAGGAAAGAATGAGTATTTTGGGTAAGAAGATTGTATTTTGTTTTGATTCTGATTTAGAATATAAATTTTACTGAATCAGAGCCTGGGAATTTATTTGTACCATAGGACAAGTCTTAAATGAGGCAAAATTATTACCACTGTTGAATTTGCTCTGCCTTTGTGGTAAAGTTTTGAAAAGTCTGAAGTAAAGATCCTTTTAAATTATAATACGTTGTACTGCTAACCATCTGAAGCCTAGAGGAGATTGAGCAGACACAGATCCTGTTCCCATCCGTATCCAATGAGGATCATGGTTGCACATAGTTGTACATAGTCCAAATGTAGCCTTATCCTAGAGATTCACTTTAACGACAGTTTAAATAGCAAAACATTAAAACTTATGCTGAGCTCTTCATTATCACCTGGCCCAGCATTTAACTAACAGGTTTTCTCTACCACACCTCTTGGTCCTTCTGTCTCAACTGTGTCATTATACTCTAGCTGGTGTTGATAAGCTAAAATGCTAACATGAGGGAAAAGTAGCTAATGTGAATGGCTGTCTTGCCAGAGAAGCTATACCATTCTTCATGAAGCCCTATGAATTCAGTGTCTCCTGATGTCCTGATGCAGGTTCTGAAAAGTATTTATGCATCTAAAAGTTATATGTTATACTAGAGTTCTTTCTAGTATGGCGCATAACCTCTCTGTACTGTGCTTGTGCTTGTATCCTGTGTTTGCTAGATTTCCTAGAGTGTCAAGAGGAAACAACCATCTTTAAAGGGTGGAGGCTTAAGGAATTTACATGCTTTGTCGTACACATGCTCCTATTCAAATATTTTGAACAAATCTGTTATTGTTCTTTGTTTATGTTACAAATAACAAAACAACTGTTGCTTTCATGGAAATGAAAGTTTCATTGCAATGCTCACTCAAACTGGAGGCATGCCAGCTCTTCATGCCTGAATCCTTCCTGAAATACATACTCTTCTATTTTTTGCCCTCTCCAAATAAATTACACTGACTATAGTGGGTTTTTTTAATCAGTTTTAAATTGTGCTGGCACTGTGTCTTGAGAAACGTTAGCTGCAGATTCTTGCACTGATACACTGGCAACAAGAAAATGTTTTCTGATCACTTGCTCCTATGGCTATTTGTATATATAAACAAAGGGACAGATTGGAGTCTCAGCTTCACCATTATAAATCAGTGGGTGTCAAAGGAATCCCTTTGAACTCAGAAGTGTAAATCTGCACATTCTGGTCATACAGTTCATTTTAACATAAGGGGAGCAGTCAGAAAAATTGCTTTTTGTAAAATAATACTGCAATGGGTTTATATTTTTTCAGACTTAAAGGGGTGCTTTATCAGATATGTCATGATTGGAACTAGGATTGAATATCTGATGCAGATTTTAAAGTTTAGTGACAATTCCAATATTGATTAAGGGAAAAAAAGGTTTATCAGAAAACTATATACCCATTTGTACATTCATTCACATTTTTATCTTTGGATTAACATATAATATCCAATTGACTGACATATGATAATGATGATATGATAGGATGCAAGTAATTTTGAAAAGTGGCTTTATTAGTCTTCAGTATGTTAGTGCTTATTTCATTTTCAGTGAATGGCAGAAATGCATCTTTAAAGGGAAAATCAGAACAGGCTGAGTTCATTAAATGAGCCTCTGACAGTGAAATAAACAGCTCTTTTCTTCAGATGGATTTAATCCATACCTAGAGGAGAGTTCTTATTTTTTTTGTTTGCATTACAGAACACTGCAACAAAGATGTCCATGGATACTCTTTATTTGCTCTGCATACATCATTTGCTTTAGAGCCCTATCTAAGTGCCTGAATTAATGCTTGAATTTTCAGAGCTTCTGAGCAGACCTAATTTGCTTTAAAGTCATGTGAAACTGCTGAATGGTCTTGGCAGAAAATGATAAAGCTGAGCACAAAACTAACTTCATTTCCTGACTTAGTTCAATTCTTCAGCCACAGGACTATGCCTTTGTTAGTACTATCATACAATCAGAGCCAAACACATTAGGTGGAACTGTTGTACTTAAATAAATTAAATATGTTTTGCAATTCTGTTATTTTTGACGTTGCTTGCTGTATTTTTTTGTACTTTGCTGTAATTTGTTTGCTTATAAGGCATCTGTGACAGCCTTCCTCATGTGAATATCACCTTTTTTCTGCAGGAAGTCCCATGGATTTGTAAAGAGATGATGGACAGTGTGATCTTTACCAGTCTAAAATAAGCAGAAGTTAGAGGAGAGAGCGGTAAGAGATTTGCAGCTAATTCATCAGTCTACTAAATGTGGTACACAATACTTTCAGTCCTTTATCAAGAGTACTTGCCTTTTTTTTAAATGAAAAATGTAACTCTCTGTGGAAGATATTTCACTTACTTATGGTAATCTTATGGGTAGAAACTCTATCAAAATAAGAAAATGAACAAGAGGCATCAAAGTACTTTTTTTAAATGGAGACTTAGAGAGAGTGAAAGCGCAGTGATGATAACCAAGTTCTTTATTGCTTAAGCAGCTAAAATGCTCAGAAACAACCTTACTGGGAAAGAAATGTGCTGATTACATAGCTGTATATGTTTCAGGTAAAGTATTTTTTCTGAGCTTTAAACATAAGTAAACCAGCATGAAGCTGTGTGACTGAAACTAATCACATCTTTGCTTACTAAATGTGTTCTGTAACAGTTCATGTTATTTAGACTAAAACAGACTGCAGAATATTATCCAGTGGAGTTTCAAGCATTAAAAGCACTTCAAACATTAAAAAAAAAATCTCAGACTTGTACATAGGTATCATAGGTATCAAAGTGTACTTCTTCATGATGTCTCAAACTGGAGTAGAGTTTGAGTTCTACTTAATTGAAATATTAATTATTCTTTTTCTTCCCTTTAATTTCATTTTATTCATATTAATAAATTTTTCATTTTTTTAACAATTCTAAAATAAGCATTGCTACAATAGAAGCTTGGGATTTGCTTCAAGTTGCTTCATATGTATTTGTTCTTACCAGTGAACAATTATTATTATCCTGTCAGTTGTTTTCATACTCTCCGAAGTTCATGCCTTACTGGTATTATTTTCTGTTCATTTTCTGCCCTGTTTCTCATATCCCGGAAAAGTATGTTGCACCTCTTTTTCCTTTAGCTATCCTAACATTTCATTTCACATCTCTGATAGATTTTAATTGCCTTTGGTGATATTTGAGTTCATTCTACGAAGCTCCTTACAAGGAATATTAATTGCAATAAAAAAATCCCAGTGTACCATTTTGACATAATAATCTATAATGCTTGAATGGGTTTATAAAGTATACTGAAAATATGAATGCCAGCGTGACCTACATGTGACACAAAAGCTATTCCCTTAGGGAATGGAGATAATTTGCTTTTGTCTCATACATAATGCATCTCCTCTTTTACACCCCATTTCCATGAAAAATATCTTTTGTTATGTATCAGAGAGTTGTTAAAGTTGTGAGTGAAGTATTAGGCTCGGCTGTTTGGGGTGTTAACATTTTGCTAAGATTTTGGCAGTCTTGTTCTTTGTTTCCTAATACCTATTCATAATTTTTTTTTGCCTTCAGTGTGTTTCTCCAAGTAGAGTTTTCCTTTTCCTCTTACTCTTTGAAGAGTGAATGAATGATACCAATTCCTTTTTGCTGGGGATGATACATGGAAATGAAAAACTTTATAAACAAAAAATAAACTGAAAATGTTCCATTGATGCAGTCATGCCAGTGATTAATTAACCACTTTACATTAAATATGCAACCAACCTCTCCAAAAAAAACGGATTGGAGGTTGCCCCCTTATAAAGTATTGTGTTGTCTCTTCAGACACTCTGCAGCATTTATGAGCAGAACTTGTAGGTAAGGGAATAGTTCAAGGTACAATGGATATTCAATCCTATAAGCAAAAAGTCATTTCTGCCACAACAGATAAGGAAATTGTCCCTTTATGACAACTGAGTTTTTTGGGATGGATTTTCCAGCTACTTTATACTGAAAAGATATAGATTAGCACTGTGCTAATTTGTTAGTGTCCTCTCTAATTTGTTGCATATTTCTTTCCTTTCCCAGGTTGGAAAAGAAAAGAAATCGGGCAGGGTCTTTGAAGGTCGAAAATCTCTAATTCTGCATCCTCTAGTCTTTTAACTAGATATGTTATTATGTGGGTTAAATAATAGAGAACTAGACAGTTTTCTTGATAGGAACCAGATGGAAGCACTATATAGGAGGTTTATTGTTTGTCTTTCTGAAGGTACCTATTTATTTAATTAAGACTTTTGCTGAGTCACCTCCAAATTAAGTTTTTAATTTAAAACCTCACCTATATCTCACCACCTAGCGTATTGTTATAGAAAATAATGCATGAAGAATAAAATACTGTGTAACAGTTTAATAAGCTCTGCAGAAAAATGATGTTCAGGTGAGCCGACTCCTCCTGAATGTGTATCCAGTTTACTAATTGCTGTGTTACATTTTTCCTGGACAACAATCTTATTTTAGAAAGTTGTGTATTTGTTCTTGGATTATTTGTCATTCACCATTTTGCAGGTAGGACATGAGTATAACTGGTGTGTGTATAAATGTCAACTGAAAGACAGGTAGGCTTTAATTTTCATTCTAGTATTATTTGACAAAATTCATATGGATCTCTTATTTGCAAATTTATGTTTTTATATTAATAGGAAAGGGTTTTTTTTTTCAGTTATCAGGAAAAAGCAACATTCATGTCACTTTATCTTGTACAACGATGTTTATAGCATCTAATTTACCACAGAGGTATTGGGTTTCATTATTATTCAAATCACGGTATGACATCTTTTAAAGCAAATGATCCAAATGCGTTGTAGTTACAGTGCCATTGGCTAATACGGATGCTTTAAACTATATTGCTTGTGTATTGACCTTAACATGAGGGAAAGCACTGGATCACTGGCTTGCTGTGTGAAAATAAGAAGCAGCAACATGACAGTGTGAGGAAAGACTGAAATCAGCAGAGAGTGGTCTGAAAGGATGTCAGACTCTGAATAATGTTTGAACAAGTGTGAAGTGGGAATATTGTTAGATGATGTATGTGATGTACAGGAGCCTTGGAAATATTGCTCTTCTATCAGATGAGTTACTGTGTGTGTGTCTAAATCCTGAATATCTTTCATCTGCACCACACTGTGTTAACTGTGATGTGCTGTATTTCCTGCCTCAGAAATTTGCTGAATATTTTAGGTTTTTCTGGTAGCTGAACTTCAGGGTTTTTTTTCCTTCCTTTTTTTTTTTTTTTGTTTTAATCTTTTAGGCATTGCCTGTTCTGGGTAACTTTATGGTTGGGATTATGTGAGAAAAGCTAATGGGGTAATAGCAGCTACTTCTCCTCTTGTGAGAATAGCTTCATTTCTTACAGTGGCTAAACACATTATATTAGAGAAATTCTTCTCTTTAAGGGCTAATCCTGATTGGCAGTGCTAGTCATTAACAAGGTGTTAAATGCTACAGATTCCTGTTAACTTCAGTGGGAATAGTATTTAAGGCTTTAAATTGCACTCGATGCAGAAAATCTGTGGTGTTTATGATCAAGAAGGCATATTACTCCTTTGTCCTTTTTACTGTGGAAGACGGGAATTTCTTACTGAAGGATGTATTCTGTTCCCAAAGGTATAATTCCAGTGTTGTGGTTTTTTAACTTATTCAAGACTTGCTTAGTCATTTTAAATGTGTGCTTGTGATGTATATGTGTCTTTAGCTGTTGCATATATCTGTTTCCCTGTGCTTTTTTACTCTTCTCCATATTCCTAAACATCCTCTTTCCTTTCATGCCTAGCTTGCTTTCATTCTTATTATAAGTTGTTGTCTTTGTCAACATTATTACAAGTAATATATGATCTAGCCGTCTTTTCTTGCTCTTGGCAATTAAAACATAAAGGAAAAGGAGACCCCATTAAAAAAAGAACAAAAAGACATTATATGATATACTCACTTGACAAGCAATCATCTCTAAAGAAAAATACCCCTTCTCTTGCTATCTCTTGTTCTTTCTTATTCCCCATCGTGCCTGTTGTGACCATTTATGGTTATTATGGCTTTCAATTCCTCCAGCTCCTGTCTACATGAAAATAGAGATTTTTTTCAAGGGCATGAATGGTGGATATGTGCACAGTTTTTATAGAAAACATTGATTTCTACTCCTTCTGGATACAAAATAGCAAGAGTATGTGCTCACTGTCAGGACTGATTTTGCTGGTTTGAGACTCTAAACTTCATGGAGATTCCAATAGGAGCGGATGGCCCCCCATGCCTATCATCAATATCCTTAGTTAAAGGCAGTTTGTTACTATAGTTTCCCTATAAGTATATTCTGTTTTATTTATGTAGGTGGTGTGGTTTAACCCCAGCCAGCAATTAAGCACCACACCGCCGCTCTCTCCCTCTCAGTGAGGTGGGAGAGAGAACTGGAATGATAAAAGTAATAAGTATAATAAGTAGAGCGAAAGGCACATGCAAAGCAAAACAAGGAATTCATTCACTACTTCCCTTAGACAAGTGTTCAGCCATGTCCAGGAAAGCAGGGCTCCATCATGTGTAATAGTTACCTGGGAAGACAAACACATCATTCTAAACATCTCCCCTTTCTTGTTCTTCCCCCATTTTTATATGCTGAGCATGATGCCATGTGGTATGGAATATCCCTTTGGTCAGTGAGGATCAACTGTCCTGGCTGTGTCTCCTCACAACTACTTGTACCCTCCCGGCCTGTGGGGTGGGGTGAGGAGCAGAAAGGGCCTTGGCTCTGTGTAAGCACTGCTCAGCAATACCAAAACCCTGCTGTATTATCAACACTGTTTTCAGCACAAGTCCAAAACGTGGCCACATACAAGGTACTATGAAGAAAATTAACTTAGTCACAGCCGAAACCAACACAGTAGGCCCTACTGACAACTGTAATGTGAGGGTAGGAATGCAATGTCTACCCATACAACTCTGTTTTTATGAGATATTACTAGTGTATCACAATTTTATTTTTAAGTCATTTGAACTACTACTCATAGCTATCCTATCTATCCTATCTTCCTTGTCTCTATGCTGTGCAGTAGTCTAATCATCTCCCTGCTAAAATCCTCATTCTGGTAAATCTTCACATGAACTCTAATTTGTTGTTGATGGTGATTAACAGGGTTTCCTTAGGTCTTTTGAAGCATTGCCAGATGTAGAAATTATAATCGTAGAGTTGCTTTTGTTCAGCTCAGCTTGACTAGCGAAGTACCATTCAGTGCAGAAAGGAACAGGTTTGGAGAGGTGGAAGGTGACTTCCAAGTTACAGTTATGCTGTCCTGACCTTGGATCAGTTAGGGCTGATTTGCTCCTCAGAATTATCTTAAACAATTTCCAATCCACTTTCGCTCATGCTGCGGTCACAGGATACCTTCTTCGAAAGCCATGAAACTTGCCTTATCAGTACCTTCTTTTCTTTTTGTATTAATTGCAACTGGAAAGGACTCCTTTTAATTTTCAAACTCAGAACAAGGAGGTTTAATTATATGGGAAACTGGACAAGGGGGAGGAAATTCAATGCCAGCACCTTACCTTGAAATGGTATTTTCATTTCGAGGCATCCATTTCCAGAATGAACACAGTTGTAGAAGTTAGACAACAGGAGGCACTATTAATAAGTAGGTGGAGTGGAGCTACACCTTCAGAAAAAATTCTGAGGAACAGCATTACAACTAGGTGTGCTTGAAGGTGGGCCACTACATATATGTGTAAAGAAATGTCGGTGAGGAATAAACTATGTGATACAGATAACACCAGATAGCTCAGTTATTAGCACCACTTCCCATCTGATTAGGTGGTTATAGTCTAGAGGCAAAATTATGGGTCATTACATTTTTGATGGAAGTCCTTACCTATATTAATGATCATTGTTTTGGATACTGCTATTGATGTTATATTTGTTTTTATGCTAGATGCAGTGGTGCTGTAATTTGTATTAGTATAAATCCCAAATGCAAACCTATAGGTGTCATTTTTGTGTTTGTTCACAGGTGATCTATTACTTAAAAAGTGAATCATTGTGTCTTTATCCATGTTCAATACTTTTTATGAAGCAGGGAGAATGCAGTTATAAATTATTGTGAACTTCAATCCCATTCTGACTTAATGAAGAGTGGATGAAACCTTTCCTGTGTAAAATACCTGGTAATATCCTAATGTGAGTTGCAAAAGAGTAGCAAAGAAAATTCTGGATAACTCCAAATCTGTTGTGTGTGAATGTACAACTCTGAATATTGGACCTTTGAAAGGCATACTTACTATGCTTTTGGAATGATATGGATTACAGGACAAAAGAAGTAATACATACTGCAGAAGCTGCTTTGATAAGAGTTTTCATCCCTGATATGATCACTGTATTTCTAGAGCAGGATATTTCGGCTCTGTTGGTGTCCTTTGTTCACTAAAGGGCATTTAGTTCATAGCAATGGGCAGTAACTGTATGTGTAGTCCCATTGACTGCATTAACATTACACCTTTGAATACTGGTTCACCAGCAAGACTAAGACAGTCACAGAACCGTCAGGTTTGAAAAGGCTTGCTCAGGGCCTTGAACATGCCCATTGTAAAACACTAATTTTAGCTCACGCTTGTATCCCCTTAAGGAATATTACGTAGACTTCATTTGACCTTTCCAGATTTAACAACCTTTGGAGTCTGCCTCTTTGACTGAAATAATATTGTTATGATTGTACGTGGGAAGAACCTAAGGGTATTGGAACAAGCTGTCTAATGTCCATTTTAAAGAATCCCCCTTACTTGGACTGTATTCAATATTAAGAAGTCCTCCCTGCCTGCCATGGACATATGTCATGAACTGATGATATGCCACTTTCAGTGGGCTAATTAGGTGTTTTTCCTCCTACTCCTTAGGAAGCTGGAGGTAGCCATAAGCCAACTCCTAGTAATTGGTGAAGATGGTACTGGCAGCACAAAATACTTAGAAAAGGAGTGGTGTTCACATAAGTAGTAAAGCTTAAGAAGTTGAGATTTGCAACAGTGTTAAACTATTTTAATTTAGGGAGAGAGCTCCACATTTATTCAAAGTATTTTTTCCATGCTAATTGGATACTCTTCAAAGGCTTAATTACACTTCTGAAATTACTTTTGTATCTTGGATAGATACCGAAATGCTAATATCTTTACAGCCATGTATTTTGTAGCTGAGGTAGTGTTTTCTAATATTGAAAATATAAAAAACAGAGCGGTACTTCTTACAGATGCAAAAATAGTCAGAAGGAAAAACAGTTCAGTGTGATCTTATTACTGTCATTTCTGGTAATCTCTCTTGTGATAGGATCTTACTGAGCTGAAAGTTCTGTTTCTCTCAGTCGTGATTCTAGCAGCTCAAGGCTGGATGTAGCTGTGGCATAGCTGGACAAGAGAGCTGTGCAGCTTTGGTATTGTGCTAAGAGAGGAGAGTGGAGGAAATTGTAACCATTTTAGGCCCTCTGTCTTTTTCTGATAAATATGGCTACAGGCTTCTCAATAACTGATACGTAGTTTTGCACCTACCAGAAGAGGAGAGGGCACACCAGTGAATAGTTACAGGTAGTGTAGATAAGTATTTGTGCATGACTTTATGTGTTTCTCTACTTTTGGATCTCATACTTCTGTATGTTTTAATTGTCACTGTATCTGAAAGGGTCTGCAGCTGACCAGGCCTGTAGCCAGTGAGAAAAGCGTGGTTTACAGATTACTTGGTGACTGCACAGAATAATGATCTCTTTAAGGTGCCATTAGAATGGCACAAATTTTGAGCTGACTCCATTATCTGGCTCTTGGAAATAATCTGATTTTCTTGCTAATTAATCTTGGTTAAGCTTTAAACTTAACAGATCCACTGATTGCACTGTGGTTGTGTGGCAGCTACACTGTAGTTAGTGGTTTTTGACACCTGCAGCTGTTCATCCATTTAATTGACAGGTTTACAGTAAGACTGAATGTGAACTGGATGTGTTTGTAGAAATGACTGTCTAAGTAACATAGCAAAATAAGGTTTCAAAGCTTTAGCTGCTGGCATTCTCAGAGTTTCTTTCTGGTAGCTCTAAGTCCTCCCTGGTTAATATACAGATATTTGCAGTTTTGATGAGACATGCTTGTTGGTAGCAATTCGAATTTAAGGCATCTGTGACTTTTTCAAAAACGAACAGACAGTAGGTTTTCTTAAGGAGAAGAGGTAATCTGGCAGATCCAGGCTGTTCCTTTTAGGGCTATGTCAGAGCCAGTTAGGTCTAAATTGCTTTATTTGTACCATTTAGCAATTTACTTAGCAGATCCATTATCCTGATATTATTTGAAAATTCTTTGAAAAAGTTCCAAATCAAAGGAAATATCATGAGAGAACACATCTATAAAATTCTATAAAAGTCTATAAAATTCCTTCATGTGCAATCCAGAAAATGTGGTGCTCTAATCTTGCTTTTGGGGTCACAAATGGCCATATCCTAAAATTTTTATTTCCCAGTGGGTATTACCTTACTCAGAAATTGTACTTTCTGGAGGTGGAGTAAGCAAGCTCTGGAGATTGGTGAAAATGATGAAATCTGGCAGAAAATGTATTTAAGTTCTAGGAAATTCAGCTGTTTCATTAAGTATTTTTAGTACTTCTTGGCCTGTCCTAATTAAAAAATACATATTTGTTAAACATACCTTGCAATCTGGGAAATGGGTATTATTTCACTGTCTAAATATGAATGTATTCAGTCACCTTCAGTGTCAAATGAAAGTTATAGAACAGGAAGACCTGCAGGAATTGAAATTGCTACAAACTGTTAAAAAGAATGTTTTCTCCCTAGAAATAAATTCTGCTGAATAGAGTGTTTTAATGAAGGTCCCATTGCTTTAACAGGGACTGCAATGACATATCATCACACCGTGCCTACTGTTTAGTGTACTTGTGTGCAAGAGCTGTACCTTGTCTGGTTTTCATGGGGACTGTTCTGCTCAGAGCTGTCAGGTAAGCGGAAGGCTGGGGATAGAACAGGGAATATTGGCTTGTGATACCTGAGTAGGCAGGGAGAAGAGGAAGGAGGCGGGTGGCATGCAACATGCAGCAACAGATGTAGCCCATCACGAGAGATTTTGCTGCAAGGTGGCAGAAGCTTATGGAAATAATGGAACTACTGAGTAGAAAAAAACCCAGAACAACAAACCACTCACTTTGAAGCTCTCTTGACAGACTATGCAATACGCACAGTTTTTCCATAAATTATTGCATACTTCCTGAAGTACATAAAATGGTAGAGGGTTTTTTGGCTGCTTTTTTTCTTCAGCTTCCAAAGATTTCCTTGGAGAGTCTATGTAGGCTTTCTACTGAGTTCACATCAGCATTTTTTGTTAATTGTTCCTGATGCTTCTCCATATTGTGAACTTTTTAACAGAAAAGTAGCAGCAGATTGCTGTCCCTAGAGATAACCAAAAAAGTCTGTTGATGTGATCTAAAAAGAGAAAGTGGAGAAAATAGTACTTAAAATAAATGTTTCCATTTCAGTGCTTACAGAATGAGTGGTTAAATGACATCAAACTACTTTATAATTGAACGAAAAGTCACATTTTTTTCACAGTTTCTCCTCTTAACTTCCCTGGACTTTTGCTAAAACTGATTAGTGCTATGAAATTGTTTACTAGAGAATCTACTTTTGCAGTGATGCTGACAAATGAACTCTGTTTTGCCCTGGTTAGGGCAGTGACAAGCTGTGACTTAACAACACTCAGTTTGGTCACTTTATCCTCTCAATCTGTGCTCGCCTGTTTTATCTGTGACAACACTCTGTTGTCAGGTTCACCTCCTTGTCACATCTCAGTTGTCTATCAAGAATAATAGAAATGCACCATTAATCTACAGAAAGTAATGGTCATATATTGAGATGGGAAAAGAAACAAGGACTAGAATTGTTTGAAGGTCTGTAAGAGGTTCATTGAGTAGTTTTTACAAAACTGCTAAAAGTTTATACCTCCTAACCGCTCTGGTATTGATTCATAAAGCTGACATTTTGTATATTAGGAGAACGTCAGGTTAGGCACACTTTTGGAAATCAAGCAAGCAGCTAGAACTAAGTAGGTGACTGTCTCACTTCAGCTGAAAGCTGACCCTGGGGTCGAAGTGAACCTTCCACATCTGGGATCAAAAAGAGCAAAACCAAAGGATAAGTGGAATCCTAGTGTCACCTTTTGCTAAAATACATCTAGACATCATGGCCTCTAGAATTCAAGCCTCTGTATACAAAATTTGTGAATATCACTAACTAAGTTTCAGATAAATGTAGGATTTTGGACTCTCCCACCTCTGCCTCATTTCTTAGTGTTTTGAGGTATATCAAGGTCTGACAGCACTAGGTGGAGTTTTTTCATATTCCACAATGCCTATTTATCAAGAAGCTCCTGATTTGGGGTTTTGGTACCACTTCTGTGGGCAGCCAAGTGCATTATTGAATCTAATCCTCCAATACACGCTCCAGCTGTGGCACGTGCCACAGCTTCAGGAAATGGAGATTGTATGATATGTGCTATTGTGCAGATAAACCCCCAGCTGGATACAAAACAAATTGCCTAGACCCAGGGCAGGAGATGTAGAGCACTATCACGCTTTGACTTTTCTTTCACTCTGCAGTTACTTTGAAGTGATTTTCCATCTCAGTCTGCTGGGCAGAACAGCTTGTGCAGCTTTCCTTCTGAACTTATTTTGTGGATAAATAAAGAATTTTTCACTGCAGTCTTGTGAAACCTTTCATGACCCCAAACTATGCACCCAGTTAAAGCTGACATAGGCTGCAGTCTTATACATATGTTTGGAGTCTGTTGAATAGCAACACTTGCACACATTTTTCATTTCTCTGGGAATCTCCTGTGACAGAATGAGTTGTACTATTTTCCTCTGCTGTGCCAGTTTGCCAACTATGATGCCACAAGAACAATGTTTTCATCATCATGTCAACTTTCATTTTTATGCTGATGATACACTTATGAGTGTCTTTGAAATGTGACCTCTCTGGATCTTTTCTTCTTTTTTATCTGTCAGGCAGCAAATCTTTAATGTTTCAAAATCAGGTGCCTCTGAACACTGGCAAAGTGAAGCTTCTAGCTGACTGTTTTCTTAAATTTTTTGAGAAGTATCAGTTCGATTTTTCTAATCTCTACATCTAATTCAAACAGGTATCTAGTGGTTACTTTTGACTGAGGATTATTTCTTGCATATATAAGGAATTGCCTTTTGTAATTGACAACTTGCTATGTTGTAGGTATTTCTATTATGAAGGCACTTTTCACTCTTGACATACGTTGTACTTTAGCTTATTAGAATTCTTTGTTTGTAATCTTTCCAGAATCTTGAATATTCTGGCTGAAAAAAGTTCCTTAATCTTCTTTCCTGTTCTTTGAATTGTGCTATACATCAGTGCAGTAGTTTACTGTAATTAGTAATGATTGCCTAGCTAAGTCTAGATTGATTTTTATTTTTTAAGCCATTTTTCACTTGCAGGGCCTTTGAAAAACTTATCCAAATTATATTTATAGTTGTACTTACTGCTGATAAACACGGTTTTGCTCTTAAAGCTATAAGTATGAAATTGACTGCTTTATTCCATGATGATATTCACAGATTTTATTAAAATTTTACTTTCTCAATTTACAAAAGTAGTTTAGTTAGGCTGGTTATTTGCAGAAGACGAGCAAGTAGTGGAAGGGTGCTTTCTACCCTTGAATAATCAAAGAGCACTTGCTAGGAATATGTATCAGTAGGAATATTATTACAATCAGACATTCATCCTGTGATCTCCAATGAGAAACTCTCACCTTTTTGATTAAAATGGAATGCAACATTTCAGCCTCTTTTTGTACTAGTTCTTATCAATTTTTGCCCTTCCTGTTCCTCGAAAAACCTCAAATTTCCTTGTACGCCAGTAACTACTTTCTCTTATATGTCCTCATTCCTACCAACCAATTTGTTTTCCTCACTTGACTCCTAGTGTTTGTTATCTGTTTGATTATACCTTCTTAGTTTCTTTTCACTCTGTAAAACACTTCCCTCTCCGCACCCCTCCCCCCACCCAATCTGGCTAGTCCACTTACTCTTGGCATTTGCTCCCTAGGGCATAGTTTTGATCTTTGAGCAAGTATACACAGAACTTTTTCCATAAAGCTTACTTTGAGACAAGTTTTCTTCAGTAGCAAGCAACATGGAAGTAAACTGAAAGGTAATAATGCTAAAGTTCAAAATTTGCTTTTGGTAAATGCTAGAAAATATGAGATTGTGGCTTTAGTTCATGAGAAAACCTCTGTCTGGCTTCCAACTAGCAGAAGCTTCCCTCTTCCTTCTGTGACACGTTGTAGCTAACTTTACAGCAGTTTTCAAGTGAGCCCTGACAGTCTTTCATTCCAGCCAGCTCATGCAAGGCAGTAGTCTTTAGATGGTAAACAAAGAATACAGGATCCTGATGGTGTTGAAATGAATGACAGAAATTTCTACTGACTTTGTCAGAAGACTGTATAAGGACTGTTGTTCCTTCTGACTTTAGGGAATGCAAAAGTGGATTCTGGAATAAAGAGAACACACTTGTATATATTGTATACCTTTCAGACCTTTGAAAAGCCAGAGCTTACTGATGTTCTTTTAATTACTGGACAATGTTGTACAGGAGTGTGAATCCGAGGTACTCGTAGCCCTGCTGGGAAAGATGCTCAGCCGGCTGAAACTGATTTGTATTGCACTTTGAAAAGGCAGCATCAGAGCCAGCCTGGCTGTTGTTAAATTGCTTTCTGAAGCTACTATTGTAAATAGCTGACTGTTCAGCTACTGAAGAATCAGTCTGTAACCAGGGATTCGCTTTTATTTTCCTGAAATGTGTTCAGACAAACCTTTATGATTTCCCCAGAGAAATCTTTTATATTCATATTGTTCACTCCAGGTGCATGGCCACAGCAGTACACCTTACTTCCTCAGAACAATTTACTGTACATGTCAGCATTGGCTTTGCTTCTGTGACTGAGATAATTTGTTCTTTATCATGAAAGGAAAGTTGAGAATCAAGGATGATGGAGAGAATCTCATATTGCACTCCAACTGAAACCCATAGGGAGAGGTTAATATTATACAAGATTGTCTAATCCTGATTTAAAAATAATTCATATCAATTGTAATTTTCCCCCCACAGCAGCATCTGTGAGCTGTCTCACAGAAACAGTGTGATCTTCACATGGAAGAAGAGGAAGGGATGGATTGCTTCTTTCTGTTACTAGCTTTTGTGGTTCTCACTGGCTCCTGGAATAATAGTGATGGTGATGCTGACAAACCACTAAACTTTGAGAAGCAGCAGCTATGCTTCTGCATGCAACATGGTGACAACTTTGAAGTAAAATATTTTCCTCATGTTCAGATGGTACATTATTGGCAATCTTGTCACTTCCCTGGTTGTTAATGGGGTTTTGACCCCTGTTTTGCTCATAAGTGAGGAAATATCTAAACATAACTGAGGATATCTGCTTGAGTGCAGAAACTTGCACCTATTAAAGGGAAGTCAGCTTTTGCAGAAGTGGGATTTTGACTGTTTCTTGTTCAAATTTATTTTAGCATGATAATAGCAATGCTAGTGAGGGTTGTTGAGAATCGATATTTCTGCCTTCCAAATAATTTTTTCTCAATATTTTTGTTATGTCCAAATTTGACTCGGGGATATGCATATATATACGCATCTATATGTAAAGCCAAAATTTTCTCTGAATAATAAAAAAGGACTAAACTTGTGCTAGATGCTGCAGCTCGCAAGTGCTGCATTATTCTATCACTTTTCAGATTTTGCAGCAAACATCCAGAAAGGTGGCTCTGGGCATGGGTGACCGTGGACACCAGGAATGCATCTTCGTTGGCCCTATAGCAATCCATCTGGGCTATCACCCATGGCCCAAAGCACCAAAATTTAGTCCATCTTGTCACCTGCAGTGGTCTACGGTGACTTCATCATGAGTCCTGTGGAAAATGACTCATAATGATGCTGAGCCTGAAACATTTCAGAAGAATGGTTTGGGCTCAACAAAGGAGCATTTTCTGATCAGGTTTTAAGCTCATCCAGGTCTTAGCACTTAAGCACTACATTTCCTGAAGACTGACTTTTGTGAAAATGATTTATCGATATCTTCAATTAACCTGCGACATATCCATTGAAAGTTTCTGTTCACTGTGTAAGTGCAGTGCAAAACTGAGAATAAAACTTTAAATAGTTGTGGGCCCTCTAGTGGTGTTCCCGGAGTTGGAGGTTCCGAAAATTGCAAGACTGAAATGTAGCACCTAGTTTATGTATTTCAAAGTTTGCTGGTCATACCCAGCAACATGTAGTTGTTTGTACTCCATTGTGTCCTCTGATTATTTATATTACAGAACAAAAAAAATCTACTCTGAAGGTCTTGCAGTATAGATGTAAGACAAATTTTGGTCAGTTATTTTAGTTCATCAGTAGTCAGCAGCTGTAGTTCAGTGGTTTCTCACAGCCAGCAATAAACTGGCACCACTGCTGAAAGAAGTCTCACCTTCCCATTTTCCATGATCAGTGTTTCTATTTTTCTGCCGTCATCTCTCTAATACAGATATGGTGGGCTGGACAATGAATTGACACAGAAAAAAAGAAAAAAGACATAATCTTACTCTAGCCTTCTCTAATACACATATCTGCATAAAGTACATCAACTGATTAACAAATGAATGTTGAAAAACTACTCAAAAACTTTGATGAGTGCTAATTGGACCTCAGCCACAATTAACTTCCATTTATAGTACTTTTTTATGAGATGTTTGCTTGCAACCATCCTTTTATGTAGATATAACGGACTGCTCTTCTGGCGAAGAATGAGGGTATGATTAACCCTCCAGCCAGACTTTTCCAATAGATCACCTACATAAAGAATACCTTTCTTCCTAAAATCCCCTTCCTTTTTTTCTTTTTTTTTTTTTCCTGTTTGCTTTCTCTCCCCCTCAAAGAGTTGCTGCCAGAGGAGAGAGCAAGAATGCCAGCTGTAGTAGAAAATTTGATTATGCAAATGTAGTTGAAGGTTTGTTCATAGTTACAGAAGATTAACAGTGTGTGATGTGAGAAATGAATGCAGCTTCTTTTTCAGGATGAATAACTGCAAGCTAATGTAGGTCTATGGATGAAACTTTCAGATGAAATCAGCAGTTGTAGTGTTCTTCTGCTTCCCTCCTGCCAGTTTGCTTGCTTGTTTTTTAACAAGTAATCTACAAAACTCCCATTTTCCAAGATTCTGTAGAAGACTGTAGAAGTGTAGGAAATCACAAGTGGCATAGATATTTAATCAGGGAACAGGGTTCATTGTCTTTTATACAGGACCTGGAGGGGATGAAACAGTAACTGCAAGTGACAGGTTCACAGCAAGCAAAAAGCGATACTTCACACAGTACAATGTGAAGCTGTAAAAGCTTATTGTCCCAGGATTTTGGGGGTATTAAAGGGTTCAAAACTTGATTATATATGTTTATGAAAAGAAGATCTATGAAGGCTGTTTCCCTGGCTTAGAAAGTCTGGAAGCCACAATTCATATGAATCAGAGAAAGATAGTCTAACAACTACTTTTGTATGCTGCTTCTATTCTTATATTCCCATCTACATCTGCTACTGGCCGCTGTCAAGAGACAGGATGCTGGGATAGATGGACTTGCCTTGGTGTTCTTGCATCCTCAGAGAAAATCAGATTTTGTCTGTTATATTTCAGTTTTGTATTTCTTACAGATTCGTGCTTCCAGATGAGACTCAAACCACAAGCACTAGGTTATCCACCAAGGATTTCTTAATATAATTTCCATCATAGCTGAAGCCAGAAGGAAGCATAAATTTCAAGGAAAAGTCTTGCTGAATTCTTTCATACCAAATTAAAACAACCAGCTTCCTCCCCAACTCCCTTGCCTTCTGGAAATAACAAACCACTGAACAAAGACAAACACGTTCTCATTAGTCCTTAAAGATTTAAGCTTTTCCCTGAGTGAAGATAATGGATCTTTCTTAGACAGGATATCTTTAGGTTTGGGTATTCTGGCAGGCTGCTGGCTCTCTTTGGGTATGTGCAGATTGAACTGTCTGTGTACTTCTTGCTTTCATTAAAATATTTTGTGCCAAGCACACTTCTCCACTTCAGTGTCTTTGGGAAATATTATCTTTATAGTTTTGTAAAGAATCAGTATTGCTTTAGGTGTCATAGTCCTACTATTTTGTGACAGTCTTTGTTCTTCAGACCTCATAGGCTTTTACCTTCTCCCTCTCCCTTTATAAAAGACATGCTTTGGTTTTGTTATCTGATTTTATAAGAAAATTGGGAGTATTAAGTCCTGTTATGGCAGGAATGCTATTCATGTGAAAGGTCCAGAATCTTCATAAAACAGGGTTATGGTCCTTTATGATAACATTTTTCTTAATACTTGCCAATCAGGTGATAAATATGAGTTGTAATAAAAACAAACACATGATTTTCAAGCAGTCTGACTAGATCTCCTTTCTTTGATAGCTGTGGAGGTTTCATTTTTTGATGTTTGAGATGCACAAACTTCTGTATTTATATGAAGAAGAGATAATTCAAAACTATAGTTCTTTTCTTTAGAGTATAAAGTTGTCATGGTTTAACCCCAGCTATTGAGGGCCTTGGCTCCAGCCACTCGCTCACTCCCCTGCAGTGAGATCAGGGAGATAATCGGAAGGGTAAAAGCTGGAGAACTCGTGGGTAAAGACAGTCTAATAGGGAAAGCAAAAGCTGCTCATATAAACAAAGCATAGGAATTAATTCACTGTTTCCCATGGGTAGGCAGGTGTTCAGTCATCCCCAAGACAGCAGGGCCCTATCAGATGTAACAGTTACTTGGGAAGACAAACACCATCATTCTGAATGTCCCCCCCTTCTTCTTTCTTCCTCCCACTCGTTATACTGAGCATGATGTCATATGGTATGGAATATCCTTTGTGTCAGTTTGGGTCACCTGTCCTGGCTATTTCTCCTCCCAAGCTCCCATTCACCGTCAACTTCCTCACCAGTGTGGCAGTATGAAAACCAGAAAAAGCCTTGGCTCTGTGTAAGCTCTGCTCAGCAATAACAAAAACATCTCTGTATTATCAACACTGTGTTCAGCACAAATCCAAAACACAGCCCCACACAGCTACTGCGAAGAAAACTAACTCTACCCCAGTCAAAGCCAGCATGAAAGTGTATTTGTGGTTGGCTTAATTTCCTGCAAAAAGGAGTTACAGATTTAAGGAAGACAGTGTAGTATGATGAGCATGTGGACTGTTGAAAGAAACCTTTGTGATGTCTGGTTGTTCACAGCTTTATGGCACAGTCTTGAGGAAATGCTTTAATCTCTCAGTGCCTCAGTTGCCATCTGGATAGTAAAAGTTTTGATGATAATCTCCTTAATGATTGGAGATGTCATGCAAGCTGTGCATTCCGGCACAGAAACACAATGTTAGTTTTCACTACTTGTTGCAGGTTGTAGTTTTTAGTATCTGAATTTCTTTCTCCGTTGGTTCTATAAGCACATTTTTCTGCAGGCAGGAGGAGTACCTGGTAGGAAAATGAATACCTGACGGCAAGTGGATCTCTTTGTAAGAAATTGTTATTCTTGAATGTACTTGTATTCAATTTTGAAAATTTCCTGTAGACCAAGTGGTTATTTTTCCTGAAGCATCTCTCAAATGACACTTCTCTGCCCTCACAATATCCCTCTAGAGTACTCAATCCAGCTCTACGCCTCCCAACATAAGGTGACCATGGACCTGTTGGAGTGAGTCCTAAAGATCAGGAGACTGGAGCAGCTCTCCTGTCTAGACAGGCTGAGAGACTTGGGTTGTTCAGCCAGCAAAAGAGAAGGCTCTGAGGAGATCTCATTGCAGCCTTCCAGTACCTAAAGGGAGCCTTCAAGAGGGTGGGGAAGGAACTTTTTACAAGAGCGTGTAGTGGTGGGACAAGGGCGAATGGCTTCAAATTGAAAAAGAGTATGTTTAGATTAGACGTTAGGAGGAAATTCTGTACTGTGAGAGGTGGTGAGACACCAGAACAAGTTGCTCAGAGAAATTGTGGTTTCCCTGTCCCTGGAAGTGTTCAAGGCCAGTTGGATGGGGCTCTGAGCAGCCTGGTCTAGCCGAAACAGCCCTCTGAAGCTAATTTCTAACCATGCATGTCATTTTCATTCTCTGGGAAGCTTAGGCTGTGTCTTTGTTGCTCACAATTTAGAAATAGTATGAGAAGAATAATTGTGATAAGGAGGCTTGTTGATGTTTTTTTTTTTCTTAAAATATTTTAAAAGCACTAATGAAAGTAAAATCTTTGCATTAATTTAGCACAGAGAGATGGGTGAAAAGCCAGCAACATCAAAAGCTAAGAAACAGCTGAATGAGAATGGAAACATTTGAAGAACTAAGGATTAGACAACTAGCTTTTTATTGCCTGTGAAAATATTTAATTTGGTATTTATATGAACAGTTTGGTCCATTCACCATATGGAGGGTTTATATGTATAAGGGCAAAGGAAGAGGAGAAAAGGAAGTAGCAAAAATTTTAGAAAAAATTAGTCAGTAAAGTATATGTTCCTCCTACTGAGATAAAAAGTTTTTAGATTAAGGGCTGTTAGTGAAATCATGAGAATACCTTCTTTACTTCATATGACCATGAGCACTATTTTATTGTTACTGTTCCCAACTGCTTACACAAACAATTAATAAAGGGTTAAACAATTTACAGGGCTGTGTTTCTACCTGATGACTACCTTGATGATAGGGAAAGCTGTGATCTGCCTTGTCTTAAGCAGTAAGAGATCTGATTCTTGCTTTCGTGAACTTAACGCCTTTGCCTTCTATGGCAGCTAAATGAGACATTCCTGCTCCACTAGGGAGCTGGGATCATGATAAAATCAGGTTCTAGGTCTTCTTATGGCAAGAGATCTAGTTATTGTGAAAAGAATTTCCTCATAATTGCAAGTTAGGGATCTCAGCTCTCCATATTTGAATACATGGCAAAACCCATTTTTGCTTATTTAGTAGTTTCTAAGGAGTCATCAAATGGACAAGTATCCCAAATAGTAGAAAGTTAATTAGGAATGAAAGCTGATGATTTGAAAGGTAAAATGTTTTACACTGTATATTTCTTAATCCATGCTGAATTCAGAAAGTGTTGCCTGCTTTACCCAGCTTTTCCTGTATTTTTTTTAACTATTAAACTAGTTAATTATTCAAATTAAAAAACCTTTGTTTCTCCTTGTGGATTTTGAGTGGTGAGAGAATTTACAAGGCTACAAAATTCTCTGTAAAATTTTTGAATAATTAGTGAATTAATTGATCGATTGTTGATCAATGAATTGATGAATTCACATGTAACTATGGGGTTGTAAAGTTTGACCTACTTTTGTTTTGGTTTTATCCTTTGGTTCGAGTATGGTGATGATCTATGCCATGCCTCCAAAGGGAAAATTGGCATGATATGCCTGAGCTCTCAAAAGTAAAACTAGAGGAAAAAAATTAGTTCTGACCTTTTTATCTCTCTTTTAGGAATAGGCATAACCACAGATCTGAACCCCCCCAAACTGACGGGTTAATATATAACCTAAAGGTTATGTGTATATGGCTATAAAATCCCAACATGATAGGGTTATCTCATTAAATGACACTGGTGTTGAGAAGCAGAGACCTAAGTAGTATGTAGATAGTAACCACTGATTCACTTCACTTGAGCCACTTAAAGATGATCTTTTGACCTACTCAGTTGAAGTTTTATTCATAGAAACAGATTAAACTGTGTCCCAATCTCCTTATATCTGAGCTTGCATTGTAGCTAATGTTGCACTGCTAACTAGTTTTGTAATAGCTGGAAAGACAATTTTTCGCTACTTTTGTCATGAAGGCTCTCACTGAGTCATGCAGAATTTCACAGGCAATGTGATGGTCAAAAGGAACATCAAAAGCCAGAGGGTCTGCAGAAACTCACAAAGAGGGAAGGAGGGAGGGAGGAAGGATTGGTCCTGAGGGTGTGGCAAGGAATCTGGGGGTCATGGTCAAGTCAGCAGTGCCCTGGCAGCCAGGGGGGCAAACTGTCCTGGGGGGCATCAGGCAAAGCGTCGCAGCTGGTTGGAAGAGGTGATTGTCCTGCTCTGCTCTGCACTGGGGTGGCCTCACCTTGAATATTGTGTGCAGTTTTGGGCATGCAATGTAAGGATATAAAGCTATTAGAAATTGGAAAAAAGGCTATGAATATGATGAAGAGTCTGGAGAGGAAGCTGTACAAGGAGCAGCTGAGGTCTCTTGGTTTGTTTAGCCTGATGAAGAGGAGACTGAGAGGAGACCCCATAGCAGTCTACAACTTCCTTACTTGGGGAAGTGGAGGAGCAGGCACTGATCTCTTCCCTGGCTGTTGTTGCAAAATTGCTATAACAAACTTGTACTGAAGTTTTTTGCTCCTTTTCTTTTTGTGATAAAGCTGTTTCTGGGACCCCATAGAAAGTCCTGTAAAGTTGGCCACCATACGCATACAATAGAGTCAATATTCACCTGTGCTGTAATACATCAGACTTACTGCACACACGCTAGTCATCTGTGCAGGGTACTGGAAGTCACATTGATCTTAGACTTACTATGCCTATGCTGATACAATCACCATTGGTCTTTTAATGAGAATAATGAGGAAAGGTTCAGTGTTTGCTTTCTGTTACCTATACATGGCATCATCATAACCGTGTTTTATTCAAACAATCTTGGCAGCAATTAGTATCTACTTAGAGACTTTCCCAGTGATCGATTCATTCATTCTTCATATGTATCAATGCTACATTGTCTGTGGAAGTTGCTACTTACACTGACATGAGACAACTGTTTTATATTAACAATTTAATTTCAAACTGTATTAGTGATTACCTGGTGGTCAATTTTATCTCATCTTACTCGACCAAATGAAACTAGATATTTCAAGGTAATGGATGACCATGTTGTGTATAATATTGGACTGCAGTGTGTAGAAAACCCAAAATAAACTATGAATAGTCAGATTACTTGGATTTTTCTCTTTAGTCTCATAAGTTCGTTCTGGAAGCAATGACATTTTAACAGATTTAGTGGTTTCATAAATCATTGAATTTGATATAATATTTTTACATTATCAATTGAATTTACAAGTTCTGGTATTAATTTTCTCATAGTTAACTGCGGATAATGACATGTAGTTCAGAGAGAATTCAGTTGATGTGAAAGTTAATGTGTTGTAGGGACATATAACATATGTAAGTGTGGCTCTTTCCTGAAAGAAGATGCAGTTGAACTGGAAATTAAAACTGGCAGAATGACAGTGAAGATTAAACATCTGTTAACATTCATATTCTGAAAATATAGAACATGCTTTTTTGTAGCTGTAAATTTCATGAAGATGATGACTATTTAATTACAGGAATTCTACACTAATGAAATAGAAATCTGATCTTATAAGGATAAAAAATCAGTTACATATTAGATACAATACACGTATAAAGCTCTCTAGCAGCTAATCTGAAGAGAAATTTATTGACAAATTCACATATCTGTTGGAGACAAAAAGCATAGAAGTATCTTTTTAAAAGAAAGCCATAGCTTACCATATTGGGACTTAGTTTAATTCTTATTTTCACATAAAACACAGGATTATTTTGGTGAATGTATAACTTCTTTTTGACTGAGTCATTCTTCATATTGAATGTGTGGTTAGTAACCTTTCTGAAGATATCCTGGTTAGTAATTGGCATCTTATTATATACTTTCACCAAAGCCTTCATTGCTGTAATGATGCCTGAAAAAGAGTTAGGTATTTCTTCTAATACAGGTAACTGATTTTGGACAGCCATGACAAAGACATTTCCCCTGGTTAAGTTAGATGAACTTTCTTCATTGCCACAGTGAATTTTTTTGTGATAAACACCAAGGATTTGCTTTGCCTGGGTTGCTCCTTATTTTCTGCCCGTGCCTAGATGTATCTAAACATTAGTTTCCTTATAATTTGATGATACCTAATAATTCTATACAATTCTTTTTAGGTTTGGAAATGCTAAAAAATACCAATTGTCATCACTCCTTATTCAGGATGGATATGGTTAAGAATACTTTTGTGTACTTTGTGTCCCCAGAAGATTTGTTTTCTGGTAAGCACAGTTAGGTACATTTGAAAAACATTTGCTTGGCATCTAGGTTCTGGTTAATGATAGGAGCTAATTTCTTTAACGAATACCTAGAAGTGCTGTGACTCAGATGAGCATCTGTGAGGTTTCTAGCATCTGAACACGATCCGGATGTGGTGGGTTGATCTTGGCTGGCTACCAGATGTCTACTGTACTGCTTTATAATTCCCCCTCCTTGACCATACAGGGGGAGAAAATAAGACAGAACAACTTGTGGACTGAGATAAAAATAGGACGATCACTTACCAGTTGCCATCACAGGCAAAACAGCTCAACTTGGGGAAAGTTAATTTATTGCCAATTAAAAGTAGAGTAGAATGGTGAGAAACAAAGTCAAAACTAAAAACACCTTCCACCCACATCTCGTTCCCAGGTTTAACTTCACTCCTTTGTCCCTGATTCATCTACCTCCTACAAGCCCTCCCTGAGTATCACAGGAGGATGGGGAATGGAGGTTGAGGTCAGATGGTATTAGTTTTTCTGCCTCTTCTTCCTCCTTATGCCTTTCCCCTGTCCCAGCATGGGTCCTCTTGATGGGCTACAGTCCTTTACAAAAAAATAGTTGCAGCATGGGCTATCCATGGGCTGCAGCTTCATTCAGGGAATATCCACCTGTTCTGGAATATCGTCCTCCAGGGACTGCAGTGTGGATATTTGCTCTGATGTGATGCTCTCCACATTCCTCAGATACAGCCTACCTCACCATTGTCCTTACCATGGGCTGCTGGGAACCTCAGCTCCAGTGCCCAGAGCACATCCTCACCCTCCTTCTTCACCGGCCTTTGTGTCTGCAGTTGTTGCTCTCACATTTTTTACCTCACTCCTGTCTCTCAGAGCTTTTTTTGCCCCTTTTTGAAAATGTATTATCACAAAGGCATTACCAGCTTCACTGGTCAACTCAGCTTTGGCCAGCAGTGAGTCCATTTTGGAGCTGTCTGGAAACTGTTTGTGTTCAACATGGGGACAATCCTTGCTCTTTCCTCACAGAGGCCACACCTGTAACAACCCTGCTGCCAACACCATGCCACGGAAGCTCAATACACTGGAATAAAAAAATTACACCAGCAGTGTACCCTAGTAAACAAAATTCTTCTTAATGTCTGGTAAAGAGTATTCTAAGGAATAGGCCTAAGACGAAGGAAAAACTGTTCTATCTGCTTTGTTGGAGGTGGAATGTAGAGTAGACCTCGAGTAGCAGTCAGGGAGTTGGAAAAGTTGAAAAGAGATAGCCAGTAGCAACATCAGAAGCAACAACAGGAAGACTTTGAAGGGAAAATGAGATCAGCACTAGCTGTAGCTGAAAGAAGCTGTAAGGCTCATGATTCACTGAAGAGGTCTGGAGCTGGAAAGTGTTCAGGAAGAAGACTACATTAAACCCTAAAAAAAAGAGGCAAATAACATAAAAATGTTTTACTGTTTTGTCCATACAACTGTAGTATTTGTGGTGCCTGAAAAATGATAGGTCTGAGACTTTGCAGAACAGATGTACTTCAGGGATGCTTCTCTGAAAATGTGAAATATGAATGTTGCTGTCCACTAGCCTACTACTCTGGAAAAATATGTGCTTTAGTAACAATACAATGTAAATTTTACGAATTTCTGAAATTGAAGTTGGAAAAAACAATTGAAATCCATTAGAAAGTGTTATTGACTTTTGTTAGCTTGTGATGTAGTTAAAGTTTAAAATAATTTTTTCTTTTTCTTTTTCTTTTTCTTTCCCTCACTAGAAATATGAAAAAAGGTACCAAATAACACTTTGGCACATGGATTGAGCTGTACTTTTAAAGGCTGAGTTGTACTTTCTCTCACTCGTATTTTTGGTCTTCCGTCACTCAAATATAACATCTGCCATTTTTGTGGATCAAAAGCTTTCTGTACTCTGAACTTTGTTGATTTTAATTGTTTTATACGGCATTTTATGTTTTGTGCCTTAGAACACAGATGGTAGGTATTTGCCATATATATAAAATTATCATTATGTTTCTCACATCACATGCCAGGCACCACTGATGTAGTAAAGAAGGAATGCCTTGATCTGCATAAATTTGTTGCATACATTTTCAGTCTCTCTTAATATATTTTTTTCTCACTCTTTCTTCTTCTCTGGTTTTGTATCATATTTTATAATAACTCACCCTGGATATTCCCTTGTCCATCTGTCTATTAGCCCTTCATTAAATATGTGTTGCTTTGACTAGATGCTTCTGTTGCCAAAGCCACCCCATTTCAAGCAAACTGGGATAGCTCAGTTCTACATTCCAGCATGTTTGGACCAGACATATGCTGACAGATGTCATCTTGCAAGTATGAATACTTTCAAAAGCAAGAATTAAGGCTTTATATAGTTTCAGAAAAAGCTGCTGTAGTTTATGCAGTAACCCAATGGCTCATAGGCTCTATGTACGCATTTAGATGTTCTAGAAGCTATTTGTATGGAAGCTTACATTCAATATGTGTGTTTTACAATTTCCAGGTATATGATATACTGCTATCATGTAGAGGACTGTTACTACCTTTCTGTTCTAAGATGCACTGTATTACTCTAGTAACTTTCAGCTATGGTCCATAATACCCCTCCAACCTTGAGTGCGTGTTAATCATCACTTTCTCTCATAGCAGTAAGTTTTCAGGATATGTTCAACCAGATGTGGAGAGAGACCAAACTACTGTAAATGAAGCCAGCCAATACCTCATTGATAGTAGTCTACAGTAATTAAATGAGTATTAATATGAGAAAGGAAAACAGTAACAAAATGAAGTTCAGCCTGTGCATCCTTGTTCATAGAGCTCATTTTATCTGGAGACAGTATTTACAAACAACTCTGGTTGTAGCTGTCTGCTGTTCCACTTCTCCAAATGTTCTGTATCTTATTAGTGCTGTAACATGATAATATCACTGGAGTTGTTAAAGTTCTGCTCAACACCATAAAATAAGCCTTTGAAAAGCCACTGGGCACATAAAGTGTGCACTTTTGCAGTTACTTTATTTGTAGGATTTCTGTTTCAATGTGCAGCTTTACAGATATTAAAAAGTATATTTAATCTGTTCTGTTGGCTGTCTGTTGCATTGCTGGTCCTGTTTAGTGTTGCTACTTGGTTGAGTTTTAAAGCATTCTTCATTCATGAAGCAGGATGAAACCATTATGGAGCTAATATGATGTTATGTGCAATAGAGACTCTTAATATGTGTTCATATTTTGGAAATATTGTAATTTGAATAGATTCTCATGGCCTAATTTTAAACTGTTTTATGTCACATGCTGTTCCATTGACTTGCCAGAATTTGGTTCACTAAGTGCAATTATACGTGTGTAACTGAAATAGATTTTTTTCCCTTTTGTCCTGGTTCTGTTCTCAGTTACTTGTGCATTCCTCACACAGCCACAAAAATGCAAAAGTAACAAGCCTATTATGTTTTAAGGGTGTCTACAAAATGTTAGAAACACAACTTAGTACCTACATATATAAATAATTAATATTTAATTTTATATGTTGCTGCATTGGTTTCCTGGACATGGAATTTCACCTGTTAGTTCCATTGCCATGCTATGGCCTTAGCACTTTTCCACAACATTGTTCTTTATTCTCTCGTGTCCACTCTTACAATATTATACTGTTGTTTAATGACTGGATGAATTATAACCAGGGTGACCAACATCTGTCTTTCAGGTAAGACTCACATACATACCTATATATGCATATGTTAGCAAGCATTTAATGAAAACATAATTTATTGCAAGAAAATTCTAATTTCTTAATTTTTAAAAATTTTGTTTGTAAAAAAGAATGGACTGAGATAAAATGGGTTTTTCTAGAATTCAGTACAGTTGTGCTTTATTAAAGTTTTGGCATTCAAATCTGAGCACTTAGGTTTTGTTTTGTCAAAATAATTCGACAACAAATATGGGAAACATCCCAATTACTCCCTTCTGTATTTTCCCGTCACTTAATTTTCATTACATGTACTATTGCTGAAGCAGCTGATCCAGTAAGATGACAGTAAAAATAGTCTGTTGCAGGCATCCTATTGTTGAAAAAGTGCCTGTACAGAAGCCTAACATGTTTGGAGCCTACAACCATGACAGCTATTTAGATACTAAAGAGTAGGTTGAAAATTTTTACTTCCTCATGTATTGAGAGTGATTCCTATGTTGTCAGTAATGTGGATGTGTCTACAAGTAACACAATGCTTGAAATCATTAGCAGGTCTGAGGTAAATGGATTAGCCTGGATGGTAATAGTTTTAGTACAGGTATGGCCTCAGTAGCCCTTGAAATATAAAATAAAACCCAGCAAGAGAACAGGTGCTGGCACCTGACCACGATTACTGCTAACTCCTTTTAGCAGTCCTGCCCAAGCCCCCTCCTTTGGGTCTATTGTAGATCTGCACCATTTCGGATCTGCCAGAGTAAGTTGTAGCTGTATACCTTTGACGTAGTTACCTGTGCAAGATAACCACAGTTTATCCTGAGCTGTCCCTTATGCTTTTCTGATTTTAAAGTCTACCACTCTGCCAAATTACACCATGAGATAATACATGATACTTTTAAAAGATTCAGTAAGGATTTATTTCATATGAATAGTGTTGATGGGCAGTCCTGTTCAAAGGTGGAATCACCTCTGTTACTTGAGTAAAAATCTATATTGATGTACTTTATATTATCTAAAGAAAGCCCTTATGCAGTACATGCTGTTCAGACAACAAAATCTTATTTAAGTACTTCAGTAGAGCTATTTAGGTAACACTATCACATAGACAAACGGATTCTGAATGATTATGAATTTTCTCTGATGCTGATAGAAAGTAATAATTCTATAATGTAGGTGCTAGATAGTAAAAAATTTTCCTAAAAAAAAATGGAACAGAAAATGTGCTAATGAAAAGTACAAAGAAAATTCTCTTATTTAATAATTTGCAGATTATTTAATGTTTCTTCAATGATCACTATTTTGACAACTCTACAGGGCTACTACACACTTACAAAACTAAGAGGATGTACTTAATGAATTTTATTTAAAAAAATCTAATGTTGCCTATATAGCTTTGTTTTCGTATGTTACATGCCAATGCACATATCCCTTGAAATGCAGGGAAATTAAACTGATTCGTGAAATGTTCACTTATGGCTACTCTTACAGTCTAGTTTAATTTAATTCATAATAGAAAATCCAATTTCATACTTATCTATCTAACGCCTTTTAATAATAATTTATTTAAACATTATTATTAGAAGATAAATTTTGTATCTTGAAATAGGTTAGAAAATCTTGGAAAAAACTGAGGTAAAGTAGCATTTTCAGAGAGAAATGGCTCATGTATCAGCATGGCAACAGGAGTTTAATTATATATGATACTATATGCATGTAATGCCTTTCAAGCCTTTAGAAATTTTTCATATATGATTTATGAAGTTTTCATTGCCAGATTTTGCAAGTTGCAACAGTGCCTATGCTCATTGTTGGTTCATTTTTTCCAGAATAGAGTGCTTTCTGGAGTTTATCTTACATTTAAATTGCAATAATTGAACTATTAAGCAAATTTTATTTAAGGAATCTCCTTTTCTTTCACTTTGCCACCTCCTGCTTTAGAGCAATATTATCAACAATTATTATTGTATTATCAACAGCTTCCATAGACTGATATTACTTTTATAAATAAATAGTTGTTGTGGTATGGCATTTTTCCTGTGGAAGAGATCAAGCAAATTGAGAAGTTCATTTAGATTCTTTCTTGCTTAAATATGATTCACTATATAATGACCTGGTGATCGAAATAAATCCAGTGAATATAATATCTGTAGACAATGCTCATAAGATAGTCCATGTGTCAAGCCATTTATGTATGCTACTTTAGATGAATTTGTCCCTGAGAGACTACAGTGACTGTTAATAGTTTCTTATTTGATTTGTTGCATTGCTTAATTGTATTTTATCTAGACTATTATTTTCCCTCATTCTCTCATTAGTACCTTCCAGTAATTTGCTGTGATGCATATTTTCTTACTCTTTTATCTTTTTCAGTGCATTCTGCTGAACCATCCTAATTTGATAAGGCTTTTACTTTTGATTTTTTTTTTTTTACAGTGCATAGTATCATATCGGAGAAATACAGCTGGCATTTGTTGCAGAATCCTTGTGGAATACCTCCACCAGCTAGATAAAATCTTTTGGGTGCAATAGTCCTATTTGCTGTAACTATGAACTTTAGACCCTGAAAAATGTGGCCTAAAATGTATAGCAGCTAAAAAGATATTGACCAATTTCTGCAGGAGGGCGTTGGTTTTAGTATCCTGAAAACAAGGGAGGGAACACATGAACTTCTGCAGCAAATGCGTGACAAAGAGACTGGCATCTTTAAGTATTACCTCGAGCTTTTCCGCTGCTGTATTAAAAATCTGCATTTTTTTCATTGTACGATTTACTTAATGATCCTTTGCAGAAATGTCTGCATAAGGTTTCTGCAAATGCAAACTCAACAAATTACATGAGAAAAAAGGACACAGCTTCCCCTATCTTTGGGAAGTCTTTTCTTTCTGGGATTTACATTATGTGGTGAAAGTAGCTAGGTATCCCTTCCTACATGGACAAACCTGTAAATAGCTCTCTTTCACTTACCTGTAAAAATAGACCACCAACAATAGAAACTGATATGTACTCTAAAATATCTTCTGTAGTGATGATACAATGGTTAGTTTAGAACTTTACTGAGGACAAACATTTGCCTGAATTGCACTCCAAATAATGTCAAAACCTATTAATGGTCAAATGATAAACTTGTACTATACATCTGGAATGAGTGCCTGAAGATCCTGGTCCTTTAAGAAATAGTTAATCAGGTATGTCATCCCACTTGCTTCTTCAGCACAATTTATTTGTTTGGCATGAGAGTGTCAAGTGTGTTGAGGGACGCTAATTTGAATGGTAATCAGATTAACTTTGCAATTGGAAAAATCACACCTTTTTTATTGCAGCCTGTTATCTACTCACCATCTAAAAATGGTTGTTTCTTTTTTTCTGAGGACATGCAAATAATTTTAGTAGGATTAAAATCGAGAAAATCAGTCAAGTAGTCATGAAGCTATTCAAATTCTGATTGGAAGAAGCATTTTTCGTGTGCGCTTCATATTATAGTGGTAAAATCGAAACTAAAAACACATGTATTTTTCTGAGCTGCGGAGATTAGAAAAAGGAATGCAGATTTTGAATTTGAAAGGTGAATGAAAAACCATGCATGTCATATTTCTTTTCCACTTTGCCCAAAGATATAAAAAAGTGTAGTAGTGTTCCCACAAAATGGTTTAATGAAGGAAAGGGTTTGAATGCCTAACTGATAAACATTTACAGATGGATGTACAAAGGCAATACTTCAAAATGTAAAAGATAATCAATGTGAATAAAAATTGGGCTTTGAATACTTTACTGTGATGTTATTACTTCCTCTATGTGGTATGTTTCCAATTTGGAAAAATAAAAACCCAACTGTGAGCAGGAAAAAAATATATATCCTTCAATAGTGACTCCATTTGTTGAGAAGATCTAATGGTTTTATTTTCATGCTTAATGCCTGTGAAGTTCCACAGACCATAATTTCTAAATCCATCAGGAATACCACTGTTGCCTTCAAAACTATCTGTAATGGATTGCTTGCTTTTGATTTGTAGAGTGACATGGCAACCAGGATTAACTTTCATCCCCCCATCCACCTTCAAACATGTATATGTTTTAGACCTCATTAAAAAAATTAAAAGGGGAAGTCATAACTGATAGATTAGATCATGGTTTTGAATTCTTGACTCCAAGATCCCTGCACCCAGGCTGTTAAAACTAGAAGATTGATACGCAATGATGTTTCTTGCCCTTTGTTCCCCCATCTAAGCTATAAAGCAGATTTGGCAAGCTCTTTTAAAAAGAGCTTGAAGAAAAGGAGAAGACAAATGAGAGAAATGACAGATAAAAAGGGTTCTTAGGAGAGGCTTTGGCATCTGAAGAGTTGAGGAAAATCCACAAAAATATCTTATAATACATATATTTGATACAGAAGAGATATTCTTCCAATTAAAAAATGAGGGCTTGATGCAGACTAGGTTTCATACCTAATTGTACACACATTTGCTTCTACAAAAACACATTTTCTTTAGGTGAAATATTTGAAAACAGTTATTAAAGATTATAAGACATCATTTTAGGCATGAGAAATCCTTAATGAAATGAGGAGCTTGTCAAAAATAATTGTTTCTAAAATTATAAAAAGAGCAGTTCTGAGTAAGATTTGAAGGATTACAATGGTGTTTAATTCAGCATCTGTTAGCTTAATATATTACAATATGATTTTTAAGCCTCATATTAAAAAAAAATGGTTGTGGCCCAAAAAGAGTTAGGACATGGACTAAAGAATTAGAAACAGTTTTTTTGTTGTCTGGGATATAAGAAAATCACAAATGCAGTGTTTTCTGGTTTTCACATAAGATACGATATAGTGGATGACTCTTTGGCTAAGCAATTATAGTTATAGAAAAACATATGTCTAGAATTTGAAACAAGAAAAATTGAGAATAGACTATATACACATTTTTCATTAGAATTACTCATTAGCCATAAGCTACTGTACATTCTCTGACAATGAAACTTCTAAAATCAACCGATTTCTTTAGTAAGTATGTTTTTTTCTGATATTGAATTCAAACACAGTTGCTGGACTTGAAATGAATAGAAATTTAGGGTAGCTTGTGGCTTGCTTTATGCAGGTTAAAATGAATGATTGCAGAAATTTCTGCTTGCCTTAGAATGTGTGATTTGGAGTAGATTCTTAAATCTATCTTAGGTTTTTATGGTGGCATATCTTCATCAGAGCAGGTATTTCCTAGGAAGGAAGAAAATAAAAGGCAAAGAGGAGATTAGAAACACAGATGAATAATCTATTGAAATTTCCTTTTGAGTGTGGCCAGGTGGAAGAATAGACTAAGTGAACATTTTTCAAATAAAAAAACTGAGCTATCAGCAATCTCTCATCCTATGCTGAAAAACCTGCTACTGAAAAATGCTTAAATGCATTAATAGATTTTTTTCTTCCTTTCTGTGTGTGAGACAGCACAGACTCAAGTCTACTCTCAACAGCACTTTATTCAGAAAACTTTGGATTTGCCCAATTGTTTCCATTGTCTTAAGTCTGAAAATTGCAGACTTTGTTCATCTCCATCTTGTTTAGTGTCTTCCTTTTCTCTGGTAAGGTCAGAATGTAATTCTAAATTGCTTAGTTACATCTTTTATTAATTCTAGACTCCTTATCTTTTCACTTGTCCCATGGCTACTTAATATAGTATTTCTAGGCAATATTCCAAATCTTCAAAATGTCATCAAATTATAATTTTTGTCTGGGTTATCTGTCAGGCATGAAAATATAACTTGATTATCATCCAGTATCGAAAGCTAATCCATCTGAAATAATCAAAGTAATGGACTAATAGTGCAACATAATTGTTTAGCTTATATACTTTTGTTTAAATGCAAAGTGAATGTGTATTTGTTCTAGATGAATTTAAGTCCCATGGACTGCAGATTTGAAAAAATGAGGTAACCTTTTCTATAGCATTAGTGAATCATTTTAATACATCAGGTAATTAAAAGCTGCTTTAATAGTTTTCAAGGGAGTTAAGTAATGATCTTCTAAAAGAAGAAAAAATCTCCATCTCTTTTATAGCTTTCAGTGGTGTATAAAACCTGGGCTGCTTGAGTGACATTTCAGTTTATCAAAGAACAGTAAAACTGAAAGCGATTTGGGTAAGGAAGTGGAAAGAATTTTCCATGTTCCTGGCTGTCTGGTCACTGGTCCCCCTTCTGGCTGAAGAATAGTTAATATATTAATACAATAACCATAAGAAGAAAAGAGATACTAGTAGTATCCCTACAGAGGAAAAAAAATGTTGTGTGAGCTCAGTCCTTATCAAATGACAGAAACTTCACCTGTCAGTGATGTACGAAGAGCTCAGCTATTGGAAAAATTACGATCAGAGTACCTTCCTTAGCAGGCACCAAATTTACTCCTTGGTTGAGTGTCCTCCTCCTTGCAGTTTTTCTGACATGAAATCAGAGGGAAGTTCCCTTTTAGTTATGGAGTTCTTAACAGTACTTTTGATGTGATTTTCTGATGTCTAGAGGAGGATGAGTTCATTCTGCATAGTTTGGATAAATCAGTTAAAACAACATGGAAAAACTGAGCATAAATCTACTCGCGATGTAACATCATTACTTCTGCTATTTCTGTAATAAATATACCTAATTCAGGAACAACAAACAACAGCATTTCTTCAGTACCCAAAATCTGTTCCATGAACACTTAACAACTTTCTAATGATGCTTAGTCAACATGGAACCTCCTTTAATGATGGTTCTGTGAATTGGCAAGCAGGGCCTTTTTTCTCATGTTTGTCTGATGATGTACAATTCGATAACAACAAATTAGAATAAACAGAGAAAGAAGTCTATGAAGGGGAGACTATAAAGAAGCCATGCACCCCATACATTGATTTGCTCCTGGAAAAATTCTCAGTGATAGCTCGCAAATAGCTTTTACTGAAAGGGTTAAAGGGTTAGCTAAATTTGGAGTTTTAAATTCCTCTGTGAAAGAATTACAGAATTATGTTGAGGGTTGAAGCCTAGCAAGTGAATCATACCTTTCATTTACAGACAAAACAAATGCAAAAAGCTCACAATATCTGCTTGTTTTATATTTACAAATATGATTATTTTTGCTCATTTTTCTCAGACATGGCCCCAGTTTGAGAAGCTCCTCTGTTATATGTTTTAAGAATTCCAGAGGTCATCTCTGCTTGTTTCAAATTTCTTTTTGTGCTTTTACCAGTCTTTTTATTGGGGGAAAAAAAAGAAAGTTTTTTTTCCTCTCTGTTCCTTAATGTAGACAAAGCCCTTTTATTAAATTTTTAAAATTTAAACCAGGTGCAGTATTAATGTTCTAAATGATAACTGCTGCAGCAGTGGCTCTGTCGTGCAGGTTGTTAAAATACAGTTAAATGATATTATGTGTGTTAAGATCCAAAGGAGCAACAATGGCATGTTGGATCACAGAGTGCTTCTAACCCCCCTCCCAAACCCCACAAAAAACCAAACACCCCTCCCCACCTCAGACTCCCAGCTCCATACAGATTTATGGGATTGTCCCAGAGGTCCTGAATTAATAATATATAGCATGTGCACTAGAATGATAGATGGAAGAGGAATGGCTTATGTCTCTGTTAAATACCATGTTGTAAAAGTTGTACCAATACATGTTTGTGAGACACATCCTATTTCTCTTGCTTTCCTGAAGGTTGCTAATCTCTTGGACAGATAAAGAAAGTTGTAGCTTCTGAGGCTTTAGATTTAAGAATGCTGTAGTGTACCTCATACTTTGAAGGGAAGTAATAAAGCACCATTAAATTTTAAAATACAGTTCAGAAGAATTGAGTTTTCTTACACCCTGCCGTTCTCAATACAAATGACTGAATTTTTGATTAAGGAAAGCAAACAAAAACAAACAAAAAACCAAGTGCAAATCACCCAGAAGTTGGAGATAGGGATCATAGTGAGTCAGTCTGTATTTTTCTGTAGTTGAAAAGTGACAGCTGCCTTGTCCCAAAGGCTGTTTTGCATGTAAAAGTGGAGATTATGTAGACAACAGAGTAGTGGTCTCCTTTCCACTTCATATTCTGCTCATTGAAAGAGTCCTGCAAATGGGGAAAAACAAATTTGGGAAGGACTTCAAGTTTGTTACATTTCTCTTCATTGCAGGTAAGATAAATAAAGGCAAAATTTTGAATAGTGATATGAGTACAAAAATAATTTCATTTTGTTAATCTCAATTTCAGCTCTTCAAAAAGTAATTGTGTATGTTCTACAAAGTCACTTCAAATGGAAATGCACTACAAAAGGCGGCAATTGTAAGAGAATCATAGAATGATAAAGGCTGGAAGGGACCTCAAAAGTCATCCAGTTCCAACCCCCTGATCCATGGGCAGGAAAATAGAATTGAAAGAATAATCTATCTTTCAGGGAAAATCTGAAGGAATGCAGCAAAATATTATGTATTTTGAGAAAAAAGCAATATCTTTTGTATGTAAAAGTGAAAATTCTATTTTTTTTCCTTCTGATATTAGAACTGATTTTTTTTTTTGTCAGAGTGACAGAGCTTTCTACTGTGATAGCTTGATCAGTTCTGTCATTTGGTATCAGTCCACTAATGAATATCTTGATTCTGTGTTTGAGACCAACCTTGAAGAAAAGATGTTTCTGGTGGCATAGGTAACAAGCTGAGATGTACAGAAGCTATACGTGTAGAACAGAGAGATATCTGTAATAGCAGTTTGCCATTTATACATAAGTGATATAGAAAGTGATGGTGTCTTACACTACTTCCTCACAGAGTGTATTGAATGACACTTTGTGCTGAGCAAGAACTGATGGAAATTGGCTAGTAGATTTTTTTTTTCTCAGTATGGCCAAATCTAATTTTGCTGAAGATCAATATGGGAAAGCAATGCCAGCAGGCATTAAAGTGTAATAGAAAGCAAGAGCGAACCACTCTTCAGGCTTGCAGACAATAAAATAATGCATACTTACACAAAACGTTCATCCACAACTGAGGCTGCATAAGTTTTACAACAGGTTGTGTCTTTCTAATTACATTTTTATAGTCTTAGTATCAGTTTAACTTGAAATTCAGTGTTCCCTTTGTTTTTCCTTCTCCACCCTGTAAACTGTTATCCCCCACACTACTGAAGTACTGGGCTTCCTAGGAGAACTCAAGTACCGGCAAGGGCAGATGGGCTAAATGGCAATGCAAGGATGATTTGTTGAGGCTGATTTGAAAGCTCAGATATCTGATATTACCTGCAGCACTGTCAAGAGAGGAACATTGTCAACAAGCTTTTAAAAATGACTTCTAATGGCTGAACAAAGTAGATGAAACATCAAGAAAATCTCTTTGTTCTTACTGATTGCATAATTTAATTGGCATAGTTTTATTGTATTTTTTAGCAGAACAAAATGAGATTTTAATGTAATCTTACTGAGGTTGGTTCCAATTAAATATATTAATTTATTATGACTTTCTTGACTAGAAGAACTCAAACTCATTAAATTTTTTTGATGAAGGTATTTTAGACAAAGTCCCAAAACCTTCCATCTACATGTAAACTCTTGGTTATGTTGGTGTCTGCTTAGTTGAGAATCTACCGAAGACTGTAGAAAGACCAAATAACTTATTTTACTTAAGCTGAAACTCCAATTCTAAAATCAAGTAAAAGTATTGAAAACTTCTGATATTTTGGAGATACAACTCTTTAAGCTTTTCAGCCATTGATACATCTGTGATACCAGCCTCTGTGATTGTTGCAGTGAGACAGGGCTAAGTATAGATTTCTTTAAATAGCTTTTTAAAGACTAATTAGCTTCCAGTTTCATGTTGATTCTTGATGACTTAAAAACCCAGATGGCTAAAGAAGATGGTAGTTTAATTTTGCTGGATTAGATGTTGAGGGACTTGCAATACAGTGCATTTTTGCTTTCAAGCAAGCCTCTTGAAATATGGTTTTGTACACTTCATAACTACAAGACATTTTGGATCAGGAGTAATCTTGAAATTCTCTTGTGTCTTGGTTTAATAAGACAGAAGTATTTTGCTAAGGAGGATGAGTTATGAGGAAAAGACCAAACAAAAAACTCCTCCCTTTAAGCAATTGTAAGTCTGAAATTAAGAGGCTCCAATTGAGAAAGTGTGGAGAAAAGAAAAATAACAGCCCTTTATTAAAAGATCTATTTGTACTGGCAAAACAACAACAACAACAAAACACAGAGGAAAACAGACCCCACCAAACAATAGTCCTATACCCACCAAGAAGAAAAAAAAAAGAATTCCCTTAAAAAAAAAACCAGTTCAGTTTGTGCCTTTGGCCCAAATCTAACCACAGTCAGCAGGGGGCGCTGTTGGATCACTGGTGGAGCAGAACCTGCAGTGCTCTGTGCTGGTCGGCAGGGGGCGCTGTTGAATCTCCGGAGGTCGCCGTGCAGGGNGGGGGCGCTGTTGAATCTCCGGAGGTCGCCGTGCAGGGCCCTGGGTTTGCAGGAGAGGCCCAGGGATGGAGATCTCCACTTCCGAGGAAGGGAGAGGGGGGAAAGGGGTGGAAGGGGAAAAAATTAACAAAAGTTCGTTCCCAAGAAAACTCACGCAGTTTGTTGTGGTGGTTGGTATAACTGTCCCTTCTTTCAATGGTATTCACAAGAAGAAAAACAGCAGCCAGGTAATCAGATTGAGAGCAGAGACAGAAAAAAACTTCAGGGCTGTGTTTTCAACCCACACTTTTCTTCTGTTCCCTGTAACCAAAACCTCACCCCCTTCCTCTCCCGGAGAGGAATGAAAACCAAAAAAAAAACTCCTCCCCCCCACAGACTTCTCAAGGGCCATCAGCTTGGAATGTCAGGCCTGGCCAGTTTCTTTATGTTGCTAATTGGCACTCAGCCCCCTCTCACAGCAGCAAGCAGGGGGAAGGGAAGGAAAGATTCCTGCCCAGTTTTCAGCACACTTGAAAACTATAACATCTTGTGTCATTGAAACTTGGCCATTTCTTTCCAAGTTTTATGCATTGACCACATGTGAGCTTTATGGGACCATGAGGAGAGGAGTGGAACTTTTATATATAGTCAAAGAGCTGTTCTATACCGAGTTTAGAGAGGACTTTGCTGCCTTTTCTTTGGTGTCAAGTGTGATATGGTATATTCTGGTAAGGAAATGCAAAGCTTTGTTAACATTGGACATTTTTGTATTTCCAGTTTAAAGGAAGAAATATCTCAGTCATTTGTTATGTATTCACTCCCCCAAAAAGTTTTAGAGTGACTAGACACCTCCAATTACAGTTCCTAGACAACTCTTAATTTTAGTGTTTCCTGCTGAACAGTAATTTTTTTTACAATATTGCAAAGTCTTACAACTGCCATTTTATATTTTGTAGGTGATTTTGCTGCTTGTGAAAGTGAAATTCCCAAAGTATCTCTTCCAACTGGGATTCACATTCATATGATGCCATGGTATTTGAGAAGGCCTAAAAAAGTTTTCCACTCCCTTTGTCTATGAAAATACGGCCGTAAACATTAGCTCCCAGGTTTCATTGGTTGTAGCATGGTATGAAACACCTACAACTGACCATCTTGAGATAATGGAGAGGGATTTTAATCAGCATTTTGAACCTCGGTTTTCAAAGTTAATTAATACAAAAGTTTAAACCACAAATTATTATTTTTTGAAGTCTACTCTCAAACATTACTCTAAATAAAACTCCATTGTGAACCATATTTTCTCAACAATAACCTGCATCTTACCTGGAAAGTATGGGGCATACCAAACTCAGAGTAATTCAAGTGTTGCTTGCGTTAACTCAGATAAGTGATTAAATCACCCACACACCCCTCTGATAATGCAACAAAGGCGCTATTGAAAGAGAAGAGATGAGGAATGAACTCCGTTTTCATCTTCATTGGACAGAACGACACTATCTGAGTGTTAGTGGTGTTTATTTATTTTACAGAAAAGTTGTGTGTACAGCTTTGTCAATTTAGCAACACACATAAAGTGGCATTTTTACTGCCTTTTTAGTCCTTTTTGAACAAAGCCCAGTGGCCTAAACAGAATTTCAAGTTCAGGTATGTAATTGTTCAGGAATGATGTCTTTGTCTAGAAGTTTAATGTAACAGAGGCATAGGCAAGGACTCAGATGTCTCTCCTAAATACCTGCTATGTAATGCAATCTCGGGAAATAAGAAATGGACTGAGAAATTAGCATTCTCTGACTCTATGAGAGACAATTGTGAACTATTGATCACTAGTTCTCCATGTTCTCTTTTGGAATGGCCGATTGATTAATGCACTGATAGAGAAATTACTGTTGAACAATGGATGTCAGAGAGGAGGATGGCAAGCTGGGGATGTCACTAATTTGCAGAAATATGTTGGATCTTTTCATTGACTGATATGGAGCTGGTATACAGGCTTCAAAGATGGTTCAGAATTGCCATTCCCAAGCACTGTGTTAACTTTTCAAATCAGTAAGCACCTGAATGCTGACGTTCAGACTGCTGTATCAACAAAAGCAGGAATATCTGTCTATGCTCTGGCAGGCCATGCATAAGTAGCAATGGAGAGAAGTTGACTGCAACTTTGAATCATTTTGGTATACCTCCAATTAGTGTTAGGTACTATGTAACACTGAAATAGTTAAAAGAGGTTGTCTAGATATGGACCTTAGCTGCTTTTGGATCAATTCCTGAAATGTAAAATACCAATAGGGGGCTAATTCCCAGTTTTGTAGAGATGTGGATAACCTTTAGGATAATATATTTAATAAGTCTGAGGGTATGTTAAACATATTAGTGTCCTAATAAAATGTTGTTAAGATTGCTGCAGTGATCTGTTACATAATTTTCTTTCAATCTTAATTGTTTTATTTCTCAGGCTCACACAGATAAGAAAACTATGCCTTTATGATCTTAATTTCTCAATTCAGATTTCATACATTTTTGCTGGCAGAACATGTCCATAGGCATATAAGACACAGAGAAAAATGCTGAGACTTAAAATTTTAGAAGGGAAGATTGTCTATTAACTTTTCAGCTTTTTGTAGGCCTCCAAACAAAATTTAGAAAACAAAAAAAGGCAGCAAAATGCAAAGACTCTAGCTGGCAAGAACAGTTCTAAGTGATCATTGTTAATGTGCCAGGAGCATGTCTAGATTTCTGGTTTGGTGATGTTCTGCTATACTGCACGAACTCCAGCTGGTGTTTGCTTTTCTTCCTAATCATTGCTCTTGTCTTTAATTGGACATTGGTCTTACAGGGCATTGTTCTTGCTGCTTCTGTCTTGCAATGTTTGGAACATTTAGTCTTTTTTCCCTTGCCTTATATTCTACTAGTGAAGTAAGCCATGGAAGATGCTATGAGAGAGAGTTTGATAGGTAGAATTAGGAAAAAACCTCAAAATCTTATGTTAGCTTGAGCTCTTACGTGACAGAGAGACACCTTTCTGCTAAATCAGACTTGACTGAACACTTGCAACAGGCTGTGAATGCCCTTATGTTTGACAGCTCCTGTTTAAGGTTTCCTTCATGAGAGCATGGCTCACTATCAACTGATCCACTCCTGAAATTGAATCTTAAAGCTTTCTGCAAGTACTATACTCTCATCATGCATGAGGAAAACAGTCTGTTGCTCATTCTGACTGTGAAATGAGCCAGTGCTATGTGATTACCCTTCAGTTTGACTCTGAGAAGTAACTTGAACCTCATCATGTTGTAAGTTGTTTGGTTTCCCTATGTAAGTATGCACTCTTTTCACAGGCTTTCTGAAGTGTTGCTGTAATTGCTGATTTGTGTTGATTTTTCTTTTCACATAACACCATGTGCTGCAGTTGAGAGATGTGTTCATAACTTGTTTTCACACAGACTTACTGCTGAATCACACACATATTGTCTTGCTGCAATTTCCTTTGACAGTCAAGAAAGCGTGTTACAGTTACGGACACATTAAAAGGCAGACCTGTGAAAACCAGTAAACAGAACCTATATAGCCTAACAAAGGTAGAATAATATTACAAATGCTTAAATGAACTTGTGATAGTTTCCCATTTTCATCAGTTCACACAATAAAGGTTCACCCAAAAAAGGAATCAAAAAATGCTTTAAGTGAAATGTTTTAGTTTTCTTGGGAAAAGAAGTGATATAGTAGTGGCACTGGGAGAAAATTTTTGTTTCCATAAAAAAAAACTTCTAAACAAAAATTGTTCTCATAAATTTGCAGGGGGATGAATATGTGTGGATAAGAATACCAAAAGTGATGGGTAAATCTTAGAAAAAGTGTTAGTTCAAAGTTTTAAGCCAATTTCAATCAGTAGGGTAAGATTTCTGTGTTTGACAGCTCACTGTGTATATGCCTCTGATGGAGTTTTAGAGAAAAATAAAGGACATATCCAAGGCTAGGAACTTCCAGAGATGGGACCTGAGGCTAGATTTATATCCATTCTGACAATACCCACATTCTTATAGCTCTCCTACCTTCTACTGTTCTCTCCATCATTGTATAGACAAAAGCTATTTTCTTTAAGTCAAGTCAATACCTTGCCCATTATCAAAACAACTTGATGAGCCAGAAAGTCATTTTACACTGCCTTTTCAAACTCAGAGAAATAAATTCAATAAAAAGGCCTCAAATCTTTTGGGAGAAGTGACAGCCTAATCATTAAGCAACATGTTCATTACTAAACCCTATAACATGTCTCCCTGGGGGCAGGAGGAGATATATTTGGCTTTTGAGCTTTCTTTTCTTCACAAATTTAGTCAATATCTGTATAGGCAGAACAAAAATGTTCATTATTTTGAGACTTACTTTGTAACCAGGGTATGCATGGTAAGGATAAGAGTGTACTTATCAGTAGAAGTGATGTTGAAATTATTGCCATTTATGCAGTATCCATATATAGTATTTTAGCTTCCTTAAATTCACAGAAAGTTCAATTAATTCTTCTTGAGGTATAAGTAATAACATCATTAAGCACAACTGGCTAAGTTTCTTTCAGTTATTTAATATAATTACAATGGTTTTTCCTTTTGTCATACTGATGCAGGTAGACAAGAAATTCTATTCCACTTGCTTACAACACTTCTGGCCTTTGGGAATGTTGTATGGATGTATAGACGTGAACATAGTGCTTTTACTGTTTACTTGTTAGGGCTGTTAAGCCATTATATTTTCCCCTGAAAAGGAACTTTTAAGGCAGTTTAAAGCTTGGACTCCACTTCCCCAAATTCTTGTTATCTGGTGGTCTGATTCATCTTGTAGGAATGCATGGTGTTTTAATCACTGAACCTCTATCTCACTCTAGTGTTCTCACCTCTGGAACAGCCGAAAAAATCAGTGTCTGTCTGAGCCTCCTCTACTGGGTGAATCTATAGAGCACAGGACTGGTTCGTTCTTGCTCCTTCTCTGGAGAGCCTTTTCTTGCATCTCAAGTGCAATAAGGGAGAGAAAGGACATTCTGTTTTGTGGAGAATTTTTCTACTTCAAACTTTTTTCATTCTGATACAGAGTTAACCTCCAGCTTCTGAAATTCTCTGTGAGAACTGAGGCTGTTGTCAGTGGCTTGGAATAGATCACAAGGCTAATGGGTATGGAGATGCAAGTGTCAGGGAGCTGAGGAGATGGCAGAACATAATGAAGAAAACAGGCACTGAATAGTGCCGGAACTGCCCCTCTGCAGCAGCCTGCCATTGGGAGGCATTTTTGGCATTTCCCATTACTTTCTTAGAAGGATGCTGGATGCTGTATAAAGGTTGGAACAAAGGTGACTGAGAACTTTCTCTGCCCCCTCTCCTCCTCCACTCCCCTGAGATCCATAGGGACTATATGCAGATGTCTCAGGTAAAAAAGAGTTGTGGTGCAAGATTCCCAGTCACGATTATGGTATGGTTATTAAAATTATGAGAGATGCCTCTGCCCAAATTAAGGGGCAAACGAGGCCATATGCCAAAGTCAATAGATTGGATTTTATTTAAAAGTAAATGTGAGGCAGAGAGAGAGAGAAATAAATGGGCAAAAGGGAGGGGTGGGGAGGAAAGAGAGTGACAGAGAGAGATTAAATAGAAAATATATGACCACTTTGTGGAACCCGACACTGTCCTGTGGGTCCTCTTCTGGTCTTCCTGATGGTGAGAGTTCCTCAAAACATATAGTCCAGTGGATTAATATACCCTCAGGAGATGCCTAGGCACCTCCCCTGGTGGTGGTGGCGGGGAGCTTTGCTGTCTCTTGCAAGACTCTGAATTTGTTGCCTCACTTGGATCATCTGCCGTCCTCTGGTGGTGAAAGGCCTCTGGAATGAGCCTGGAGGGCGCTTTGGGGGTCTATGATGGTTTATGACCCCTTCTCAGCTGCCTCTCATGTGAATTTCCCATATTACTCTTTCCGTTTGATGCAGAGAGATTTCACCACCACACCCTCAAAAGCCTCTTCCTCTACCACCCACAGAGCTAGGGCTGATTCTTAGTTGAGTTTGGCTTTCTTTGTGGATACAGTCTTCTTCCCAGAGCCTTGTTTACTTCTCCCTGGTCCTGAAATAATTGGACAATAGTCTTAGCTCAAGTTACTGTCGTAGTACAAATTCCAGTCAGGAGGCATATTTGGGGTTGGGGAGGGGGCAAGCAGTGGAGGTGTGTGGTGAGGTGTGCTTAGGTGGTTGCAGATGGACAGCTGTTTCTTTGCAGTTTAACAAAAAGTATTTTTATGATTTTGACAATGTTCAAGATATAAGCAACATTTCAGTTTGTCACAGTGTTAGGAGAGGAGTCCAGAGGCCTGGGGTGAGCTACAGCATGTATTGGCCCCAAAACATTGTGGTAGCATTGGATTAAAGGCCGTCACGTGCATGTAAGTATGTTCTACACGGGTGCATGTTTACTTCCTAGGAATGTCTATGATGAAATATCTGTAGCTTACATACCAGTTTGCCTATATCTGTTATAATATCTGATAAATTCAAGGACATCCGACCCAAAATCACATTCAGTCTGAAAACTTATTCAAGATTTTTTTTTTCAGAAAAAACATGATCTTACCACCAGATTTAAACAACTGACCTTTAGCTTCTGGAGAAAAATTTTGTTGTGCTTTTGAGAATGTCGTATAATGAAAAGCAGAACTTAATTGCATACTAATATCACCTTAAGAAATTCTGATTAAAAATTGTAGAAGTTTAGGTGTAGGAAGTGTGGGGAAAGTTTGAACTTTTTCCTCACAGTATTTCTGATTTTTAATGCCATTGTATTTTTTAGAACAAATTTATCATCTCCTAGATAATATGTCGTTCAGGGCTTTTCTAGTGTTCAATTTATCAAGGAGACTGGCACTGAAGTATTATGTATTTTATCCCAAGAACTATGAGGGTAAAAGAGACAAGGCTTCTGTCTGTTCTGATTGACTACTGCCAAATCATACTTCATGACTCTGTGGACTGTTTTGTTCCTTTTTTCTGTAGTTTTTGTGTTCTCTCTCTGAGCTCGTATGTATTTTAACATTTAAGCAACTCCTTTAGAGAAAAGCCTCCATATTTTCTTCTTGACCTCTGACAGTCACTTAGCTCTTCTGTTCCTGTTGGGTTAATTACATGTAGAGGGTGGAGATAGTTACCGCTGCTGAGAAATATTTTAAGAATTATCACTTTACAAATAAAAATTTTGAAAGGGTTATTGGGATGAGTCAGAAGGAGACCAGCCTGCTACTTCAAGAAAAAAAACCAAAAACTGACCTTGCTGGATTGCCAGCTGTGCAACTTCACTTGTGGTTTACTGAGCTTCCCATTTGAGCAGAAGGTCAAGAAGAGATGAAGCTGTGAATGGATTTTGAATTGTGTCTCGAATATTCTCTGCTTCTGCTGAGACTGACTATGAAGGCTCTAGTCAGTAGTTCCGTCTATAGTATTTTGTACACTTGTTACAAATAGGGAATATTTCTGCTGTTTATTCACTTTACAGGACCCAATCAGGAATCATAGTAAAACAGTCTGTGCTTATTGTTTCCCCTTTTATTAAGTCAAAGAGTGATCCAGTTGGATTAATTTAGCTTATGTTTAATGAGGATTTGAGACCATATTTGAGACTGTAAGGCTTGTGTCAACTTTGCTGCCTGAGTTACTGGCTGAATAAAAGTAGAAAGAAGTTCAAAGCAATGATGAGTCTGTAATTTGCTATGCAGTAGCCTTTCACCATTTATGCACCTGGACAAAAATAAGACACAATTTATAGCTCTAATGTATTCCTGAGAAAGCAGAGAGCTGTTGACTCTGCAGAAATAAGAGACTTTTTTTTAACATTTAGTTAGTACAGCTGTTAACAGATCGGCAAAATGTAAATGTAAATGACTGTTTTAATCCTGCTAAACATTTTCTTTGGCTGATCTCATGTATTTCATGCTAAAATTGATTTTAAACATGAATATAAGCAGTCAGCTCCATCCCGATCACTGCAACCTGTCCCTTCTGCAGGCAAGGGAATGTACGACAAGGACTAGAAGAAACTGGTCTAGATATTGATTTTTGACTCTGTCTTCTTTGCTAATAATCAATCAAGAAGACATGTGTGAAAAATTCTACTTCCAAATTGTTATTATGAAGTATTTCTCAGGACAGCACAAGAAGTAAATACTGGAAAGATTAATTAATTAATTAATTAATTAGTTTATTTATTCAAATCGTGCTTCAAATAGCAACCCAACCTCATTAATTGTTCCCAAGAATAAAATGTGTGGGGTAAGGGGAATACTTTGGGTGACATTTCCAAAATGGGCATCTACTTTCTGAAACTCAAGGTTCAAGGAGCAGCTATAGCGTTCAAAATTTCTGAAAGCACTGTATGACTAATACACTGAAAGGGTCCAGACATTTGTTCTTAAATTGCCTCTCTTGCCTATGCAGAGTAGGTACTGCCAGTATTTGATTGAATGTTCTTCCATTCTTCTTCCAAGAATGATATTTTTCTAAGTGAATCAATGTCAAAAGCCACTAGAGAAGAGATAGCTTTGCTGTAGTCGTAGGACTTTATTTGAGAGGACTTCTGCAGGAGGTCCTAGTGACTATGCTTAATAGTTCAGTTGTACCTCTGCAAAAGTGGAGACCCCTGTGGCTGGTGATCTGAGAGGTGAGGACAGACTTCAGACTCTCTCTGTGTTTCCTGACATGCAATGAACCTTGTTCAGAAGTCTATCTAGCACTTTTGACAGCTAACTGAATACTCATGGTGCGTAGGATTCAGTAGTCTTCTGGAGTTCCTTGCAACAATGTGAACAGTAAGAGAAAAGCCTATCTAAAAAAATGTTGTTCAGTGCGGTGAAGGTGATCTACTGGTGTTGTCTGGTCCATTCTGCTTTACAGAAACTTGAAAGCAGCTTGTGGTTTGAAATGTGTCCAGAAGAGGACAGCTTCTCCTTTTGCTCCTTGTGCTCATTTTGGGGGTTTCAAGGAGAATTTGCAGAAAGGTCCGTGCTGTATCTCAGGTTCTCTAAGGTTCTATATCTGGCTATGGTGAGAATTTCCACTGTACTACAGTGTAGAGAAATAAGGAGGAAGTGTAGCTCACAGTGAAAGACTCTGGCCGTAAGGATGACTACCTGTGATGACTGGGCTGAGCGAAGAGAGCTTCCTTCCATAATAGCTTGACCACTGCACATCGACTAAAAGGGGATGTTGGGTGCGTTGTATGAGCAGAAAGACTGACCTGCTGACTCGTCATTCTGATGGGTACCATAATGCAGTAGCCCCTTAATTTTATCTAGGTCAGGCTCTGCACCCTATGTCTGCTCAAATACCTTTAGAGTTGTATCAGTTAATATTGACATAGCATAACCTTTTTGTCAGCTGCTAGTTGTGCTTTGAAACAATTCCCTTATAACCACTTCTCTGTGGTATATTAATCCTTTTGAATCCTGAACAGCAGTTATGACACCTTGCCTCTTACTGTGACACAGATTGTTTTTACACACAAATTAACCAGGTTACACAGAGTGATAAATGGCATGTTTTAATGCAAGACTCTTGCTGTATTGGCAGACAGACTACAGCACAAAGTAGTAGCTTACAAACTTAAAAATTATTCTCCCAAGCTAAGTAAAGTTATAGTAAGTGTAGCTGTTTGTTGTGTGTTCGAATGTTGATTTTATATTTAACTTATCAGAATATTTAAATATCTGATGTTCATTCCTTTACGTTTTATTAACACTACTATGATATATTTTCTGAAACATATTTATTTTCACTTATTTTTAACCTGCACAAGCATTTAAAGGATTTTGGATACACATTTTAGGAAAACAGCCTGAACTTCAGCAGTAACACTGAAACATAAAGCGGGTAATTGATAAATTTAAATTACTTTACCAGTGTGCATTTTATAATGTATCTGCACTGATTTTGTTTGAAGTTAATTTCATGTGAATTTAGACCTCTAAGCTCCTCGCAGCTATTGTATTGCCATGATTCTTTTGTTCTTTATTAATATTTGAATATTTTAACATTCTAAGTTCATTAAAATGTGAGTTTTAAGTGCCTGTTTGTCACTGTGCTTGCCCCATAAATAAACAACTGCATCTTTTCCCCATCCCCTCCCTCCCTTCTGCCCTCCAAGTCCAACTATGGGGGTGCCAAGTATCTGATGTTTTGTTCTGCTTTCCTGCTTAACACAGATGTTATTTTTCATACCTATGTTGACTGAAATGTTATGTGCATGATGGGTAGACTGTGCTGCAGTTTTGTCTGCCTATTTGAGTCACACTTTGGTGTCTTGGGTGGAAGACAGTGTAGGAATTTAAATGCTTTCAATTTTGTGTCTAGAATTACAAAATAATGAATTGCTTTCCTTTCTTTAGTAGTCTGATGATTTAGGGAGTAGAAAATCAAAGGAGTGTCCTAGGTGGTGGTCTGTGGCACCCTTAATTTGGGAAGTCTCTTTCAAGGGCTAAAACAAGAGCTGAGAGAAGTTTCTTTAAAAGTTTGTTGATTTATTTTGGTTCACACACCAGGTCCTCAGATCTCTAACTTTTCTTGTGAGTGTTGGATTTTGTCTCTAGGAGATGAATAGGCTGATATTTTTAAAGCATTGCAATCATAGTATTTGTGAGTGGAACCTCACCCTTTGCCACAGCCACGCTTGTCTTTTAATGCTCATTTAATGAGCAATTTAATGCTGACAAAGTCAGATTTGATGTGAGCTGCCAGCTTTGCTCTGGTTTAGGGAGTATATGTGTGCCTTGCATGCTTTCTTTCTTGGAAAGGGTGACATGGCCTTGAAAACTGAAGCACGCCAAGAAACTTCAGAGGAGCGAAGCAGGGCAGACATGCCATTCAGATATCCCTCTGGAGACAGCCACACTTGGGCTGTGTTAGAATCATTACAAAGGCTTAGCTGGGAAGTCTGTGGCTTTTAATGCCATTTCATGGTAGTAAAACTTGTTGTCCCAGCAGCTAAAAGAGTTAGTGTTTTAATAGAATAAGCATTTGATTAATGAAACAACGTGTACTGTACAGACGAAATGATCATAAAAAGCTGCTTTTTAACTGCCCAAAGTACCTTTTGCAGCTTGGAACCTTTTATCACCTTGTAAATCGCCCCTTGAGATGAATAGTTGAAGTTAAACAAGGCACACTTCCATTACCAGCATATCCTCCTTTGGATATTATTATAGGGCTTGGGCTGCAGCTGCTTCAAAGCTGCCCTTCTCACCAACGCATTTTTACATCTTGCTTTCATTATGCCAAGGCGCATTCTGTGTTATTGCAGTGGCTTTGCTTTTAATAATCTTCTTGATGCAAACATTCAGATCTGAGGGAGGTCCACTATTTCTACTTATCCTTCTCTTACATGGTGGTGGCCATTTTTTGCTACTTTTGTTCTATTTTATAGATAATGTTCAAATATGCTAGTTAACAAGACAAACATTGTCAGGAGGAGAGGAAGAGGCATAATAAAGCCTACTGTAACCTGAATATAAGGAGAGAAAATAAAGTTAGGTCATTTTCATTATGGAGGATTGAAAAGTTCTCATTGCTTTCAGTGGGAGTATAAGTAGGAAAATAAAAGACATGATCCTAACAGCAAACAGATGGCATTCCCTTTTCTGTGATTTTGTACACTTTTGAAGTTGTAGAGGAACCGCATAAGCAGTCATGCTTTCAATTATTTTCCTTGCTAACAGAGGCAGACACAAAATTTATTTGTTCTTTCTGACTGATTAGTCTTCCATTCCAGTCAGTGTGTCTGAGCTCTAAATTCTGTTCTGTAAAAGAAAGAGAAATAAACTTCAGAAACTTCTTGGCCTCAAAACCAAAGGAAATATTTGACAAAGTTTAAATTTTCATTTTTCTGACCTCTCCCTTTTGAGGAATTACAATGGAGGCTGCAATGATATGGCTTCAATTTAGTAGAGGTGAGCACTCAGAAACTCTGCTTTTCCATAAGAGGCAATGAAAAGAGAATGAATGGAAAAGCCTTGGAATTTCTTGGTTTTTTTTTCACCTTTCTCCATCCTTGCTTGAGATATAAAATGAACAGCCAATAATTGTAAGAAATCTTTTATGTTACTACTAACCTGAAAGCATAACCTTATAAATAGAGAATATGGTAAATCCCATAAAGACTCTAAAACAGAAACACAGTACAATGTCAAAACAGTCAAAATTAAAATAATACATTCCCAGTATGGGTTTGTTTCAGAGTAATGATAAACTTAGAAACAAGAAATAAGAGTATTTCATGTTTCCCTATACTTTCATGTGAGGATCTCAAAGCACTTTAGAGCTGTAAATTAAGCAGTGTTATAGATGGTGGGGGAAGGAAGTCACCATCTTGCAGATGGAGAAACAAAAATAAGGAAGGGACAATATAATGTAATCCATAGCTAGAGGCAGATGTAGGAAGACAAGCACTTTTATTTTTTTTTTTGATTGATGAGTCTAGATTCTATCAGCTTGACAGTCATCCCTCACAAAACACATTTTCATGTAGTTTCAGAAACTATTCTGCAACTACCTATGCTGTTATAAATCAATGGTCATTGGAAAGGAAACGAGATATTTCTCTTGAGATAGGTTTCTGAGTCTGCTATTGATTTTCTGTGTACCTATGTCTTAATGTAGCTCTGTAGTTCACTTGTTCTTCGTAAAGTCATGCAGATATCCTTGGAAGAACTAGATAAGTGCAAACAGGTTTCTTTCTGTACTGAAGATGCTAGCTGGAATCTGTCACATCTCTTTATGCAGGTTCTTCTCCTTCATCATGCTCCAGAGCTGACGATTAAAAGCTGCATCCTGTAATTTAAGAAACCAATGCAGTTTTTCAACAACTTTTGTTGTTTTTTTTTTTTTCAGACCCTCAGGGTACAATGAGATAAGAAAGAGCTGAGTATCCTGTACAGGGCTCTTTGTACAAAAGTTACAGGAATCCTCTTTGCAGCATTAGAGTGATCTAATTTCTTTTTTTCTGGACACCAAGATTGGTGTTAGTCTGCATATATTGATGAATACTTTTACATTTTGGCTAGTTATTGTAGGCCTTGGCACGACGCACATCTTGTCCTTGGATGTCTTGATTAGGTTTGAGGAATTGTGCTGCTTCACGTTATAGGAAGACTTAAAAGGCTAACTGTCTGAGAGGTAGTCTTCTACACTGTATGCCTCCAAAGTTAGGTTACTCCAGCCAGCTCTGCTCCTGGGTGACATAGCTTACTTTCGAAAAACTGTTTTATCTATAAGTCTTGGCTAGAGTAGTTAGAATCCCTTTTCTGCCCATAGCTGAAGTTCAATGACAAAATCTTCAATAAAACATGTTAACAGTACATATCAAGCGTTGTTTCCCACAGAACACAAAGAAAATTAGTTAAATCTGAACTGAATGACTATATTCCCCGTGCTTTATAGCTTTTATAATACTGCACTTTCACCAAACAATGATTGAACAACCCCAAGTTGGCCTTTTTTATGTTTAGAAGTAAGCCTTTTTGTGTGAAGAGCCACTGAAACCTCCCCTTTCTTCCCTCTTTTCCTGTTCTATTAATTTCCAGGGTATTGCATCCTTGATCATAGAAATATTTCCAAGAAAAAAAAAGTAGAATTCCCCGTAGTGAATCTTCAGTGAAACCTTCATGTCCTAGTCAACCACGATTCCTAATTAGAAATAAAGCAATCTGTTTCACTTTCATTAATTTTTCAGTGCAGCATTCTTGCTCCGCTCTTTATACATAGCACACTCTTCCAAGTTTCATGGTTTGATGAAGACAAATAGTATTTCAGTGAAATGCTGCAATTTTTTTCCGAAATGTAGCCTTATTATTCCAGCTTCAAAAGTAACTCCCAACATGCTTTTAGACTTCCTAGTAATCAGTTTGCAGTGTTAATGATGTTGGATTTAAAAATGGTCCAAAGAGACAAATACCATGTATGAATGTAATGAGACAGGAATTTTGAAAGAGAATTTTAATTATTTTATTATCTTCTAAGAAAACTGAGCGCTAAAATCTGTGTTTAAAAGGTTTTGCTAAAAAAAAGCAGAATCAGAGGTAAGGATGACGAATGCTGTTTGAAAATTCAGCGTGTTCCATTTTTTGACACTCTCCCTGTGTCACAGAGAGAGTTACGATCTAAGTGATGGATTTCCATGATGGTATTAAAAATAATATCTTAGTTATAGCATTTCTTTTCAAAGAAATGAGAATAACTTGGCTATATCAAGAGGTAAGGTGTCTTAATAAACTTTTCTTTGTTACCTTTTGTGAAGTTCTGGTCATGCTAAGGACATTTGAATTTCTCTATGTGAGCAACAGGATGAATGAAAAGAGGCAAAACAATGGTATATTTATTATGGTACTATGCAGGTTTTCCTAGTTGCACCTAGTAAAGTCAATATGAAAACACATGATAGCTGTAATCTAAAAAATCAATTATCTGTCTAGACTTGACAAAATGAATCTTGCACATCTGAAGTAGCAAGCCACTTTAGACCTCAAAGGAAAGTCTCCCTATTGACTTAAGTGGTCAATAATAAGGCATTTTTACATTTTCTCCAATTTCTTTAAATATACAGCTTGAATAATCTTTTCTGCTTGGAACTGATGAGAAATATATTGATCTTATAACTTTAGGAATAATAAAAATAGAGAGGAACTTTCACAGTCACTGAGAGATTGATGGCCTTGGCCTCTGCTGGATTCACTGTATCCTATTTGGGGCTAGCTTACTGCTTACTCCTTTTGAAGCATATCCCCATTTCTGATCATTCTTATATGGTTCATTGTTTTTTATCTTTCTGTCTCTTTCTTTTTGGTCCTTGTCTTTTCACGTGACCTTCCCCAGCATTGTTAGCTGAGAACTGTAAAGCAGTTGGGTGTTAAAATCAGAGGGGTTTGAACGCCAAGTTGCTGTGAACATTTCTATTTGTGATGTGTATTCAGCAGACAATTTATTTAGATTTAAGATGCATAAAAATAATTGAATTCAAGTTTCTCTTTTTACTACCTCATGAAATTTGAATGATTTTTAATATAAATGTTTGCTAATTGTTGTGGAAAAGCAAAAATTATCCATATTTTGATTTTTTGCTAGTATATTTAAAAGCAAATTGCAGTAAACAACTAGCTGGTTAATTAAGTGCTGTGATTTCTTTGGGTTCTCTGATAACATGTATTTTCATAGTAACTGTCAAATGTTCATTTCATGCCCTTCTCTACATCTTCCTATAAAGAAAAAATGGTGAAACAAATTTAGAATAAAAATTTTTTGGAGCAAAAATATATATTGCATTTGAGTCGACAGCTTGTAGAATAAGTTTCGAATCTATGGGATTCCAAATACTTGTGTTTTAACATCTGTATAATAGGGAATTTGTAGTGGAAACAACCAGAGCACCAGAAATACTGCAGTGATGTTGCTGGTAGGACTGTAACTAACTGAGAGGTGTAAGACAATGCAGTGATACATTATTCTTAAAGTACAGTGAACTTGTGACTAACTCCTGTTTTGAAATTCTGTTTTTGAAATCGGACCATATTCGAGAAAATAATGGGCTGTGTGTTGAGATATTTTTTTCTCTTGATCTCCTAGTATTTTGGGATGTGCTTTTGAGCTAGAAATGATTGCCCTGGCTCCCTGAATGTCTACAGAAAGCCAGACAAATGAGTATCAAGTAGCTTTGGACTTGCAACTTTCTCATAAAAAAAGTGTTGTCTGATAGATACAGCCCTACCAAGGCTGACTGCAACAGATTTAATTTGATCTCTCAAGCATGGATTAAAAATATTGTTCTTGTTCCAGTTAGAACATTACCACTTAAGTTTCAATACAAAAGGGCCTTTTTCATCATCCCGAAGCACGCACTCTCAAACATTTTAACTGACAGTGGTTTAGTATTTGCATTATCTTTTCCTGCTTGTGTATTTTTCACCAGAGATAGATGATAAAGTTTATATGAGAAAATATCTGCAGTAGCATCAAGAAAAGGTTTCATATTCTGTGTTACTGGGAACTGCAGAAGAAATTGGATAGAAATTGCATTAAAAAATTATTGCATTTTCCATAAGTGAGCATTTTTGCATTTTTAGCTGACACCGCTGTTTTACAAGGAGGCAGACAGCATCAATCTTGTTTTAACATTAGAGCTGAAGTTGTAGAGAGTTGTAAAAGATTCTTCCAGTTTTCATAGACCTAGGAAGATGATTTTTGCAAGAATTAAATGTGGGATTAAAACTCCATCCTATCTGTAAATAGAAGTAAATACATAGATGTAATATCAATTATTTGAAAGAAAAAAGGTGTCTAAGGCCAAACTCTAAATTTATTTGCACCTCAGATAGATTTCCTTGCATCCACTTTCATATATTTTACATTGTGTTTTTATTTGATTAAAATGGATCAGCCTTCCCAGGTAAGTGCTCAAGTCATCATCCCTGAAGGTATTTAGAAAACAAGATTTATTGGTGAACTTGGCCGTGTTAGGTTTGTGGTGGGACTTGGTGATCTCAAGGGTCTTTTCCAACCAAAATGATTCTGTGATTCTGTGGTGTAGAACTCTAACAATAGTATCCAAAGGACACAGCAGCATTCTGCAGAGAGCATGGCGTGGTGCTTGACCTCACATAACAATCCTTGCTTTGATAGTGGGTTCACACTCTACTGGCTGCCTGAGGGGGCCACTGTGTTCTGTTGTCATGCATGGTGTAATTTGGACTGCTGGAACTGCATAGATATTCTGAGCGTTCATCGATGTGTTGTAAAACTTGAAGTGTCTTCAGTTATCTTGATTGTTTGGTATTCCACTCCCATTTCTTTGTGATCAGCTGGATGGATGGGAAATGTGTGGAAGTGGCCAGCCAGACATAAATGCATTGACTGTCTAAGGCTTCCACGTTGCAGAGAATTACTATATTTTTCATAATTTGCTAGGCATTAAAATTCCAGTATCCCATACCTGTGGAAAAGATCATACTGAAAGCTAAAACAGCACTGTATGAGGACTACTTTGAGAAAATGAAATGTTAATAATTCACCCATGCCTAATTGTAATAGATCCCTTTATCTGCAGGTTTAATGTCTAGTCCCACTAATAAAAGATGGTTTGTGGTAGAAGCATCAAATCTGACAGAGAAATCATTGGCATGATTGTATGGCTAAGTTTTCAGGCCCGCAGAGAACTTCGTATGCACAAGTGGATTCACATGAGCTCTTAGCTTTTAAAGCCTTGATCCAAAATCATTTTGTTCAATGAAAGAGCCCTTACAGCCTTCTGTGAGAGGTTGAAAGGAATGCTCAGTGTGTTTCCGTTTTGATCTAGCACTTTATAAGAAGCAGGAACAGCTACCCAAACATAACAAAATGATCATCAGTTGTTTTGTTAAACATGAAAATTTAATATACGTTAAGGCTTTTGAGCCAGCAGTGTGCCCAGGTGGCCA
>VZRE01016080.1:0-21303 GCA_013396775.1 Cephalopterus ornatus | reverse complement strand
TGCACAATCAAAACCCAGTTTGCTCTCTTCTGCCTTTTTTTTTTTTAATCAAGCCAAGCCATCACACAAACTTCAGTGCATTTTCTGTTCTATAGGCCAAATTCTTAATGAAAAATACTCTGGAGGAGCAGGCCCAAGAGAAACCAATGAAGGATTTAACTTGAGATGTCACTGATGGGACATCAGAAGGAGGAGACTGTTTTTGTTTAGACACTCAGCAAAAGAATTCCCATCTTCCAGATGGCTGAGAAGAAAAGATTAGCAAACATTATGACATGATAATGACATGTTCCATTTTGGAACAGACTGGGAAATGGCAGAGAGCCCAAGGAAGAGACAAAGATGAGCAGAGTGAACTGAGAGGGAGAAACAACATGAATAAAATAAACCCCTGGTACTGGTGTGAGTTTGGCCTAGAAAACATGTGAACTACTTCCACTCCACATAAAGTCATTACCATGTATCCTGTTTTCAGCTGAGATAGAGTAATTTTTCTTCCCAGTAGCTGGGATAGTGCTATGTTTCGAATTTAGGATGAGAATAATACTCATAACACACTACTGTTTTGGTTCTTGAGTCAAGGATTCTTCAGCTTCTAACATCTTCCCACCATGAAGGAGGCTCAAGATGCACAATAAATTGGGAGGGAACACAGCTAGAACAGCTGATCTCAACTGACCCAAGGGACATTCCATACCATATGATATCATCCTCATCCTATAGAGCTGGGGGAAGGAGGAAGGAGGGGACATTCAGAGTGATGGCATTTGTCTTCCCAAGTCACCATGTCATGTGGTGGAGCCCTGCTTTCCTGAGGATGAGATGTTCCTGAACATCTGCCTGCCCATGGGAAGTGGTGAATGAATTCCTTGTTTTGCTTTACCTGTATGACTCAATCCACAAGATTTTTATAACTTTTATCCCTCTGATTCTCCTCCCTGTCCCACTGGGAGGGGAGTGAATGAGCAGCTACATGGAGCTTAGCTGCAGCGTAAGGTTGATAACATATCATGTCATAAAGAGGTAACTTAAAGTTTTTGCGAACATTTCAGCTACTTATTGGCAGTGGAAGACTCCATTAGCCAACATGAAAACTGGGGACAACTCTTTCTAACTTCAACTTTGTAGAGAATGGAGAATGAATAGATAAATTACTAGCACAAATCAACTAATATACACTGATTTATAACTACAAGTTAATTGTGCGTTTTGAAAGTACAGGCATGAACTGCACCTGTAATTTGGAAGCTAGAATAAAAATAACAAATCCACCCCACTGTTACTATAAATATATATTTGACTTTAAAGAACATAACAAAGGGTTAAAAGCCTGGCAAACCAGAAGTGAAGAATTGCATCTAAAATTACCTTCCCAAAAAGGAAGGACATAGAATGAAAAGTAAATAAGTAAGACATAGAAGGGAACAAAAGAATTTAAAAATACAGAAGAGAAATAAATTATTAAAAAATAGAGAAGGAAGTAGCCTTTTACCAGCCACTAGCCAAGGCCAGTCTATCATTCTGCAGATAAAGAGATCCACTCTGTTTCTACTATTTTACAGAAAGCATTTGTCCTTTTTTTTATTTCTCTGTCAGTTTTGCTCTCCTTACTCTGTTTATACCTTTCAACTTGTTCTTTCCCCATCTTAATGTGTTTGGAATGACTTCAGAAATCAAATAGTATAGAAATAAAACTCCAATAAGAGATCTGCTTACTGACACCTCCAGAATTCAGATTTTGGCAGTGATGAAAATGAATTCTGGTACTACTCAGCAAGGCTTAGACAGAAATAAACAGATTTAGAGGAATAACTGTGTTTGTGGAAAGTTTCTACCATCTTCAAAATTTCTTGACTACTGTCAAAATCTTAATTCAAGCATTTTTGGCTACAAATAAGAATGAAGGAGAAAGAGTAAATGATTGATTTTTTGGGGGAAGGTAGGAGTAGCCTGTCAAATAAAGAAACAAGATTTTCCAAGAAAAAATATTGCAACCTGGGGAAAAAAAAAAAAAGAGATACATGCATAAAAGGCAAGCAGTACCTGCAAAAGGCTTCCAGAGATTAATTTGTTTCCAAATGCAGACAATTACAGACTTCGCATCAGCTCTTCCCTCAGGCCATTCTCAATTCCCTTTGAAATTCTATAACTACAGTACATGTTTTTAAACAGTGGGGATATGTAATAATTTGAACAGTTTATCACGAGGTGTCAGATTTTCCAGCAGTAAATGCGTTTAAGATCAGGACCAGATTGTTTAAACACAAATATTGTTACTCCTTTTTGACCCAAGAAGTTAGCAGAAATTTAGGGTCAAAATGTCATTTCTTTCTAAAAAAGAAGTTGATATAGAGGATGCACATCTCTTACACAGTCTTGTTATTTTCAATGAGTGTACTAGAAAATCTATTTCCCAGAACACAGCAGGAGATAGCTTATTTGCTCACTGTGCTCAACTTCCATCTAGCTGACAATGAACTCAACCCCCTCTCTTGTAAGTTTCCATTCATCTCTCAGAGTTTTCACTTTTTTTTAATGATTGCTTTGCTTGACTTCTTGCTTCTCTTCATCCAGCGGTCTGAACTTATAATTGCTTCTTTTTCATGGCAAGAAAAGCAAATATAGTCATAGAATCGCAGAATCACAGAATATCCTGACTTGAAAGGGACCCATCAGGATCATCGAGTCCAACTATTCATCCTGTACAGGACACTCCAACAATCACACCATGTGCTTGAGAGCATTGTCCAAATGCTTCTTGAACTCTGTCAGGCTTGGTGCTGTGACCACCTCCCTGGGGAGCCTGTTCCAGCACCCAACCACCCTCTAGGTGAAAAACCTTTTTATGACATCCAACTTGAACCTCCCCTGACTCAGCTTCAGGCCATTTGAGTCCTGTCACTGGTCACAAGAGGGAAGAGATCAGTACCTGCCCCTCTGCTTCCTCTCATGAGGATGCTAAAGACTGCAATGAGATCTCTCCTCAGTCTCCTCCAGGCTGAACAGACCAAGTGATCTCAGCCGCTCCTCATACGGCTTCCCCTCCAGACCCTTTGCTATCCTTCTTGCCCTCTTTTGGACACTCTCTAACAGCTTAATATCTTTCTTATATTGTGGTGCCCAAAACTGCACACAATATTCAAGGTGAGGCCGCCCCAGTGCAGAGCAGAGTGGGACAATCCCCTCCCTTGACTGGCTGACGATGCTTTGCCTGATGCCCCCCAGGTCACGGTTGGCCCTCCTGGCTGCCAGGGCGCTGCTGACTCAGATTCAACTTGCCATCAAACAGGCCCCCAAGTCTCTTTACATGGCACTACTCTCCAGCCTCTCATTCTCTAGCCAGTACACACATATATGTTCATGCAAGCAATGATATGTGCTTGTGCTTTCTATCAAAGCTGTTACATTTCAACAGTTTTTTCCAGTGAAGAACACTCACCATTCATTGAACTTTTGAGTATCACAAAAGGACATCAGCTCCCCTACTGGTTACAAAGAGAATTAAGCTGATCCACAGTAATATATTTGCATCCCACCACAAGATACTGATACTAATACAGGAATTATTAAGTCACATTCCAGAGCCATAATGGTCTCCCAGACTTAACAGCTATGAATGTCTACCAACAATAGATGAAAGACACATTCAGGACAGATATTAACTATGTTTTAAAATTCCGTTTCTGTCTGTGATTTTCAGGAAAGAAGAGTTGTTACAGTGACTTCACTGTCAGGCAAGTAAAAATGAAAGAGCAAAAAGTAACATTTGTGAGGATCTGTATTTTTGATGGCTGACATAAATTTCTGTTGGAGAGAGCTGCTGTACTGTGCAGAAATGAAACTAGCCTCTCTTACACTGACACAAATTAGTTGAAGTGAACTAAAAATCCCAGAGTGGTTCAAAGCTCTAACAAAGCTGAAATGCTCTCAGAGTGGAGAAGACAAGGATTTAAAAACAGACATTTTTGATTTGTAAGGGTTGATATCAACACACATAAAATGTCATTTGAAGGTAAGGTAATTTTTGACAACAGCTCTTGTAGGAGGACTTTCAGCTTCCTCAAAGACTGAGTATGAAGCTGCATTACAGAAAGCTGAGGAGCCTTGCACTTGACATAGTGTCACAGATTTCCTTCTTATATGAGAGTTCTCTCCAGAAGTAAAACAGAAAAAAAAGGGGTGAAAAGAGTTGGTGTACACATTTGGCGAAAGATGGGCCAAAGAACCACTTCCCAAAGGAAGGACTCTAGAAGCAGCTGGGGAAGATACTTAGACCCCATAAGGAAAAAGCATTTGCTATAGATAATGTATCCCACTTCAATAAAAATGGTTGTGAAAAGCTTTTTCCGTAAGATATCCTCTGCATTGCTGCTACTGTCTGTCCCAGAAGAAGCTCAGCCAAATTGGTTGGCAGTTGCCAATATTCTGAAAAGGATGAAGACTTTGCAAAAAGCAGAAGTACACACCATGGACAAAGTCAACACAATCAACAGGGGGCAGGGACAGTGGTTAAAACTGCAGTCAAGGTTGATTAGACTATCATCATTGAAGTCCAAGAGACAATTCCCAAAGTTCCACTTTCTTTCAAAATGTAGATATCTGAGTCAAGAACTATCAGAAAGTTGTATACTAAAGCATGGGGAAAGGCAGGAAAAGGAAAAACAAAACCAATAAAGGTGGATAAGTAAAACAGAGATCCTCTGGTGGTGAAGTTCTCCACTCATTAAAGAAGTCTGTTTCCAAACTAGCCAGATAAATAAAAGGGGAAAAATACAAACTGTGAGAGCAGAAGAGGCAAAAAATCCTCAAATGCATGAAAAATTTGTTAATCCTTTTAGCAGGGCTACTTGGCAATACAAAGTTGGCATCTAAAAGAGGTTATGAGTTTCAGGTCATCTTTCCTGACATGCCTCTCAAGACTCATGGACCCCTATGAATGGAAGATAGGCAGCTAGTTCAGGCAAGGGTGTTTCTGGTTGCAGTGAGAAAAAACAGATTACTATTGTCTTAATTTTGATATTAGAATGCAAATCTTCTGTGACCAAAACAGCAGCATCCACTGTCATTGGAGGTCACGGGGACAGTGTCAGTTTTGCAGAGAAAAGTACATCTCCCTTACATGAGAGACCTTCAGTTCCTATGGGTGAGAGGTGCATCACCAATTGCATTGTCAGAGAATCAAAGGGAGTGACAAATTCTCAGTTTTCATGTCTTTGCCTGAAGTAGCTTGTAGGGTAAAACCCCTACATATTGCTTTATTTTCCTTGGTTTAGCAAGGGGCTCTGCTGCAGTTAAATCCCAGAAAATTACTCAAGAAACCCTGGCCTGAACTATGAAAGCCCACCCAGAAGAGATGCATTTTAATTCCCACAGTGATGCAGTTATTCTTTGCTATTTCTGTTTCCTTTAGGTACCATTTTCATAGCAAAACTGCACCAGGGTGTCATTTAGTGGCTGCAGACAATTTTTTCAGAGCACTTGAAAAAACTCACAGTAAAGGTCAGGTTATTATATGCATATCGACATGATTAAAAAAAAATAAGAAATCCATCCATCCATAAAAATAAAACATCAGTGCTAATCCTTGGAGGAGGTTCCACGTAATGTAATTAGCACCTGAGATAGAAAAAGGGAGTATGTACAGTTCTCCAGAGAGAATTTTTTTCAAACGCCAAAATGTCCCACAAATACGGGTTAAGAGGACATGTGAAGATCATTTATGGGTTGAAAAACCTAAAACCAGAGTCAGACATACTTCATACTGGCCTCTAAGGTGCACTGAGAGACAGTAAACCAACTCTTCACCTTTTATCACATACATCCAAAATGTAATCTGACTCTCACAAAATAATTCATGTTTGTGATACAGGAAAAAGTTCTTTCTCCAGAGCAAAGATGGGGAGTGCTTCTTAAAGAGCTAGAATGTGCTAAGAGAATGCTCTTAGTCACTCCTGTCAGTCTTCCTGCAGATACCTCAGCTAGCCAAGTACTTTATGCATCTGAGCAGCATTTTCAGTAGACTACAAATAGTTTCTTTCATACATACTGCTTCTTTTCCGGAAGTAGTCATCACTGAAGCACAAGTTCAGCAGTATTGTAACTGCTCTCCACCACCTCTAAATTTAGGAATATAAAATCTAAACAGGAGAGTCAGCTACAAAAAGTAGGCATGCTGAGACTGTGGTCCATATTTAGTTTTGTTAAATTGCAGATTGGCTAAAATGGAGCATTTCAATATATCTATCTTAATTATAAGGCTGTATTATATCTTTTGACAGACTAGTGATAAAAGTCTTCATGAAAAATGGAGCAGATTTGTCATCTGGGGTTTCAGAAGGGGACAAAATAATTCTGTGAAAATCTACATCCCAGAAATAACTGAGAATCACTATATGAAGGAGGAACACGAGAAGAAACAGACTGCGATTGTGGGAGGTTGTCATCTGGATGGCCACATATTGTTAAAGATTGGCGGACACCTTCTCCAGATCACAGGGAAATCAGGATCCAGGCTCATTTACTTTGCCTGAGAAAGCATCGGACTGGTGATGAGCAAAGCACGTTCAGAGGGCTGAGCCCTAAGCCAGAGGCACAACCAGATTTACCACCACCCAGTAGTGGTCGCGTCCACTTCTCAGTGAAATGCCACAGGGCTGTGAAATAGAGCTGTGCAATAGAGCTGTGCAACTTAGTGCCTAATGGTTTTGACAGATTTTCCCTCAAAAATTTTGTCAGGGCTGGGGGATTGTTGAAAATCTAATGGGAACACACTCTCAGCTGCTCCGGTCCGCATCCAGCATCTTATTTCAAATCTTCTTTCACAGCGTGCAGGGCTCTGAGCAAACCCAAGCCTTCTGTCAAAGTCTTCACTGTCACCACCACTTAACAAGGCTGTTTACATCTAGCTGAAGTTCTGTTCTGTGCTCATGGTGATCATTAACAGGGCTGAGAATACCCATTGCATGTCCTGACCCCTGGCAGTACTGCCAGACTTTTTTTCTCACTCCTTTATTGCTCTTCTGCTAAACGCACATGGCTGTTCTTGAAATCCCAGCCAGCTGCTAACAACTGTTAGGTTTTTCCCAGTTCATTAGGAGGCCACAAATAGTTTTAAATCATGAAGCTAATTAAGCAAAAATAAGACTGCCAAATGGTCTAGGCCTCAAACAAAATGCACATCTAGAAATTGCTGATCTGATAAAAGACCGCAGGAAAGAGTTCAGCAGTGTAGGCAGACTCTGCTTTAGTTCATCAGCTTCCTCTATGCACATATCGAAGTGTTATCTTTGTGAATCAACGCCTTGGTGCACCTCAGTGCTGGCCAGGAACAGTACTTTTTGGCATCACAGCCTGCTGTTATAGAGGGCCATTCACAATTTGTGCTCCCAGTTAGCCCATCAGACTAATGACCTCCTGTGAAAGGCATTTCCACACTTGCACAATGCCTCCCCCTACTCCTGGCAGAATGGATGTCCTGAGACAGCTTCGCTGATCACTCCGGTAACAGCAAGATGCCAATCAACCTGCATCTGTATCAGAGGCTACAAAAGGCAACCTTGAAGTTTCACATTACGCAGCCAACCTGTTTACATCTTGAAGGCCTGCAGTAGATAAGTCTGAGAGCTATTTCTTGAGAGTGATACAAACCCCTGTGCTTCAACACTGTGAGCTTCGTGCTGCAAATAGCCACACAGAGACGTTACCCAAGAAAGCTGGAACCCACCTTTGATGTCTCGGGGCTGAGTACAGCAGAGTAGAAGCAAGTTTACCTAGGTCTGCTCCTATGCAGCTATATGGCTCATGGCAAGCACTGTGTTCACTTCAGGTGATGTACACGTGCCCTTCCAGCAGCCTTTGCCATCAGAGATGCGAGCAGTGATGTGCTTATACAGCAATGTGCTGTACTACTTGGATTTCTCCAAGGCATCTAGTATGGCGTTATTGTTTTCTCTTTTTTTCCCCCAGGTTCTTTGCCCTATTAAAGATAGATCTTGGGGCTGGATTGGGGAGAATGCCTTCCAATAGGAATGAAAACTGATTGCGTATTTCCCCTCTTCTATACTTTTGTGGAAAGCCAATATAGCTCACTTTTTTCACAGGTGATAAAATACTACTGATGTAATTCATAACGGCTACAAACAGAACAAACCCTATACAATATTACAATTAATATTAATAATATCAAATAATTAATTTTAATAATGAAAGATACATTAGCAATCATTAATAAATTGATTTATATTAATAAATTAATAATTTGAGTTTATTATATATTGAACACCAACTTAGGGAAAAAAACCCTTTTTTTCATTAATTTCAGACTTCAAAACACTTAATCACAACATGTCAGAAAGAAGAACATTGCCTTTTTCAAGGAACGTCTTTTAAGAAACCAAACAGAATTAAGAGTTCTCAAGCTGACAAAGAACAAATTTCTTATATTTTTTCTATTTTTTCTGGTCTTTACAGCTCGTATGTAAAAAAAAAAAACTGAAAATGAAATGCATTAAGAACAAAAAACATTCTATTAAAAATTTCAAACAATGTATTTAAAATCACATGAGAATAGAAATACTATACTTCCAGTATTTCTAAGACAGGTGAGAGATTGTAGACTGTGAAAGATAACAACAAGCATTTCATTAAAGTCAATGAGAGTCAAACAAAGAAACATCATTAGAAAAGAGATGGTGGGATTCTGCTGCTTCCCCAGAGTCTCAAATGCATTTCTAATTTTGATTCTTCTTTAAGCACTATTTTACACACACACAAGGATTGCTTAGGGTCATGTGTTGAGCTGCATGCAAGGTGATATCCTAGAGTGATCTGTAAACAGAATTTGGTTTTTAGAGGCTGGTAAATAAAGACCCTTCAAAAACTGACTCTCACAAACAATGGGAAAGACTAACAGTGTCAGGCACATCACAGCAAGGTGAATCTGAGACAGAGAAGGCTGGAGAAGAAAATCTGTGTATCTCATGAGGCTGAATGCAACTTGCTTTCCTACAGAAACACATTAGAAGATTCACTTATCAAAAACTTATGACCAAACACAAATCTTCCCAGTAAATATACTCTCAGTGTGATTAAACAAGGAAACAAACTGCTTGTAGTGATTTTGATTTTAGACCTTCCTTAGTAACCAGGTTGTAACTGAAAAAGTAGTCATCCTCCCAGTATTCCATACGATTTTCTACGTAAACCAGGGTATAAATAAGAAGGGGGAGAAGCCTCTTGCTCTCTTTCCTTTTCAGTGGACCCGGGAGCAAGTTCTCTGCTATCGGCTCTGCTCATGTGGAAGAGTGAGGCCCAGTGAAACCTTGTAGACCTTGGGAAGCGGAGAGTGCTGGCGGTCGCTTGGTGCAGTTCTGCTATCTTGAGGAGAGTAGTAAGATTTTCTCTTGTTAGTTTTTTTATTGGTTACTCCTGGATTTTTATTGTGTATATCTGTTTTGGTTTTTTTTCCTTCTCTCTCCCTTTTCCCTTCTCTCTCCCTTTTCTCCTTCGGGGCAGGGGGAGGTGTTCAGGGTCCCTTCTTCTGCGTACATAGTATTCTAATTGTATATAAGTGTAAATACATGTGTATATTTTTGTACAGCTTTAGTCTGCTCATTTTGGCATTTCAATAGCTTTTCCCTTCTCCCTTTCCCTTGTATTCATAGAAAGGATGGGGGGAGGAAAGGCTGCAAACTGTAAGGTTTGAGCATTCGGCAGAAAAGTCGGATCCAAACCGTACACTGCTTCACCAGCCAGAAGTCAAAATCAGGAAACAGTTTTTCCTGGACCTGCAATAATCCACAGTCCTGAATTTGAGTTTAGCTCAGGCATGAAGTAGAGGCTTAAGAGTAATGGGAGACAGAAACTTTCAGCTTTCTCCTGGGACAAGCAAAACACCTTTTAGACTAAGGAGAGCCCTGGGAGTTTCTAATTCAAGGTCTCTTCATTTTTGCAAAGGTGAATGCATTTGGAATTTATAGACCTGTTTGTCTACCATCTAGACATAACTAAACCAACAATACTCATATGAAGAGCAGGAAACTCCAAAATGTTTTTTTGCCTTGAGGAAACACAGCCTGTCCTGCCCAGCCCTCAGCTGTTGCTGCAGGTGTGGAGGAACACTGTGTCCTGTGTGAAAGGCTTTGGATTGAAAATCTCTACACAATCATCTCTTGCCTACCAATAGGCCAGTCCTTGGGACTTGACTTCAGATAGCACTGATTTACAAAAGAATTCTCGCTTCGTTTCAAACTGAACAATTCATGTCCTTACCTAGCACTGCTCCAGTACCACTGAACCGATATTTTTGTTAAATGCTAAGTAAACTAACTAACTAACTAACTAACTAAATAAAGATCCCAGAGCTCTGAGAGCCTCCTCCTCGCCTCCCCTTCTTGCATCAAGAGCAGGCACTGAGAGTAGGAGAGGGGCATAGAGACAGCGGATCTTCTCTTTCTCTACACAGTTGGGTTGAAAAAGGCCAAAGCTAGCTTTTAATGTTTGTTTTTCTTACCCCAGGAGCTTGTGACAGGAGCCATGATGCTCCAGAGTCTGGCTTTTTTAGCAGAGGATTTCAAAACCAAAATACAGACAACTCTTTCATAGATATGCATTTGTTATATGTGGCACATAGAGACTGGAGAGGTAGGGCACAAAGATGTTAGTGACACTCACTTGGAACAACACAAGTAATTCCTGCTGGCTTCATCCACTCACAAGCACTATGTTACAGAAACACAGGCTGATAAAATCTTCATGCTGAAAAGCCTTATTTTCCTATGGGTGTATTGCACACAGGTCTAGAGTAGGGTTACAGCACTGGTGAATTGCTTGAACCAATCTTATTCTCTCCTGTGGATTTCCATCTTCCTCCTTTTTCACTAAGGCAAAATTAATGATTCTTAAGCTTGCCAATCCACACTCATTTGGAATGAGGTTTATTTATCCTGGCTTCACTTTTATAGTCATCTCTTCATAGCTCCATAGCACTCCCAAAGAGAGTAGGTTTACCGTGCATTTTAATGGAGATTTTAGAGGGTTTGCAGATTGAGAAAGGAGAATCGTAACACATACAAAAGGCAAACTGAGCTGCTGGGTGTTAGAGGGGACATCTCTTTTGTATGCTTGCCAGAGAACGCAACTGGGACAAAAAATACCAAAATTCCCAAAGATTTATCAAAGCAATCTGTTTTGGCTAGCTGAAATCTGCTGGTCGCTTTTCAAGCAAGTGAAATAAAAAAAAAAATAAATTCTTGTTGCATCCACTGATTGATTATACATTAATATACATCTTCCCCAGACAAGTTCCCCTCTGTTTTAAGAAGTTTATGCCAGAAATGTATTTATATAACTCTCACCCCATTCATTTCCCAGTAAAATGTTAACCCTTAAAGAATCTCCTTTTTTATTTGTCTTATCTATTTCCTCTGTGATTAGCATGATGATTAACTTGAATATCTGCTGGAGGCCAGGAACAAAAGCATAGAGAGAAGTTAAAAGAATAATGTGATCTTGATAACAAACTGGAATCCAAGGTAAGAGAGAAGAAAGATAAATTACAAAAGAGTGAAGGACATATGCAGGAGAATAACTGGACAATTTAATGAAAGTCTTTAAATATTGCCCATAAATACCAGAAACATGGAGAGTAAACCAGGAAAACATAATAATTCTGTAGACAACGAAAGCTATGACTGTGGGATTTCATGGGGTAAATGGCTGGATAGAGGTATGTGTATAGAATGAAATAAAAAAGACAAAGGTGGTATATTTTATATAAGAAACGAAGAAGAAAATTAGGAAATAAGTAAAATAGGAAAGAAAGAAACTGACTCAAAAGGTTGCAAAGAGTTACAAGGCTGATTTTCTGAATGAGCTTCAATAGGTAGATGACAAGTACAATGCTTTGAGGTGGACTTCCTATTCAGGAAAATAAGGCAGGGAGGCTAAGTAGCTGACAGAAGCATCCCAAAATCAAAATCTGAGGGAAAACGTGGGCTTTACATCCCCATATACCTTCCAGACAACCAGTACCCTAGGGCTTATAATTCCCTAGGGTATTAAAAAGCTTGTAAAGAACTATTCTAGATCTGCTTCTGACTTCACCTAAAACTTTGAAGTAACTAGGTGAAAGTATCCAGAAGCAGTAGAGGTCTCTCTTTGGTCTCTTTTTTTTTTTTTTTATTTATTTTTTTTTATTAAGAAAGGAAGGAAAACAAGAATAACAGAATAAGATTTAATTTCAGCTTCCTATGCAGAAGCTGTTGCTTAAGTCAAGGTTGATTAATAGCCTTGAAATTTTAATCCATTGGCCATCTCTTCCCCCTCCTATTTAGTTGTTTTTTGAAACTGGAATGGGAATCAAGTTTCCAGACACACACACTTCCTCCTATTGTAGCTGTACTCTTGTCAGAAGAGAGAAAATATCATCTATTTAAAAATCTACCAGCACTGCAACGTTCTCTGCAAAAGTGTGACCTAACAGTTGTATGGTGGCCCTTCTGCTGCGGTCACAACTCACATGCGCTGTTAGCAGATCCCAGTGCTAGTTTTTGAGTCACCAATGTCATTTCCCCTAAAGTCATCTTTGCTATGCTTTATCCAGCCTCACTGGTCACCCTGACCTGGAGTTCACTTCTCTAACAACTCCCCCTGCTGCCATTCATTCTCTGTTTTTTCTCCCTCTGGCAGGTTCAAGTGCTTTTTCTATTCTTTCAAAAACTTTTAGCTGCCTGTCCTCAGAGGTGTGGTGGAATTCGTTACAAGTTCATTAGCTATGAGGACTTGGTTCCTGTGCTGGCATTTTATACAGTCACAGTAGTTTCAGCTGCTATGAGAATCTGCAGACTACGTCCCATCCCCACATTTTTCTCCGAGAAATCAGAAAATTTGGTGTTCAAAGACAGTTAAGAAAAGGGTCTCCATTTCTGCAGACAAAGAGATAGCGTCCAAAGCTCTGAGAAAAATTGTACCTTTCATAAAACACTGGGTACCACTGGGAAATATAGTGTAACAGTTCCTGAAACCATCCAGTTGCTGTAAGAAACAGAGCCCAAGGGACTGTAGACAGTAATAAAAAGTGAATAGGCTAAAAAGGGAAAACAACAGTAAAATCAAGCAGGCAAACACAACCTCAGTCCAGCAGCTTGTCCAGATTTGTTTGCTGTTCCATGGAAACCTCGTCTAGAACAGACCTATCAAAGACACCACCGCCCTCTCCCCAAACCTTCAAATCCCAACCCAAAAACATGTGTCCAAAGAAGCACACATACTCCTATCAAAACTGTGAGAAGACAGAACAATCCATTTCTTCTTTTAAAATAAAACAGCAAAACAAAACCAAACAAAAAACACAACCCAAATGATGCAAAAAAACCCAACAAAAACTTGCCATTTGTCTGCACAAAAGGGGTATATTTTAAAAACAATTTTAAAAAAGTCACCAAAGTGTTCTATTATCTTTCTGGCAAGTGTGGTCACTTCTCAGTCTGGGAGTTCCTTTACAGATCAAGATGAATATCATTAGAAATAATATAAACAACATAAGGAAAGAAAATCCGTAAGCCCTTGTTTTCTGCAGCAATAAGACAGAGCATAACATGCCCAGTTTTCTTCCACCCTTCAGTGTACTCTGTCTTTTCCAGGAACTTCTTGCGGGTCAGACATGGCCCCAGATGAAAATTCCCCACACGGTCACACTAGCAACAGCAATTCACAACCGCTTCCATTACATATAACTCACAAAATGAAAAGGAAGGTTGAGCTGACAGTTAATCTTCAAGCAATTTGGCAGTCATATGGAAAGCATTACAAACTTGAAATCACTCTTATTTGATCCTGATGTCTTTGTTTCATTCTTTGCAAAGTTTAACACTAAAATCTGTTACAGTTTTGGAGCAAGAAACCATCACACCTAATTGAAGTCTCCTGAGTTCCCACAAGCAGCAGATAATTGCAATATACAATTAGGCAAATACAAATTAATCCTACTGCACAAGTGAAAAACAGCTGATATGTTGGTTTTTTTCCTCCCATGTATTGCCAAGTTTGTAAAAGAACAATTCGCCCAGAAACAGATGCAGCAGCTAAAAAAAAAGCAGCTGTACTAGAAATCACTTTTATGCGAACAAAGCAACATAACTCCAAAAAACCTTCACCAAATCTTCTCTGGATTCTCGTTGGTTGGCTTCTATTCATCATTTATCTATTTAAACTAAAAAAAAAAAAACAAAACCAAAATTAATAAGTCAAACTGAGAGGGACGCTGAGAAACAGGAATATGCCAAGTGAGAGATTGAGGAAGAGGAACATGACAGCCAATAAGTAGGCTTAGGGGTTCTAAAAAGTTCGCATCAATAACTGTCAGAGTACCAAGCTAAAAATTATCACTCTAGAACACTATGGGAAAGCAGCTAATAAATAAACTGACGAGGCCAACATTGACAGCAGTTGCAGGGAATGCACATTAAGCCTGGCTCAAGATACAAAGGATCCCTGCCCTGGTGCCAAAACCACATGAATCTAATGACACACACAGTTTATATGAGGACATACGACCCAAGAATGCCTCTTAGCAAGGAACTTCTGCCAAGTTGCTCTCTATTCACATTGGTGACAGAGTTTGCTATTAGTATCAAAACTGCCCTTGCAAAAAATTTAAGCACACAGCTTCTTGTAGGTGAATAAAAGAATTATTTACTTACAATAGTTGTGGAAATTCACGATCTATAGACATGCAAAAACAAGTAAAATATTCTTAAAAGCTAAGTATTCCAGGAAACCTTGGGGTTTTTTTGGTGGGCCCATACTGAGTATTGACACTGACATCAGTTACATAGGGAACTTCGCACAGCTGAAAACTAAGTAACAAATTATCCACCATCATACATCTCCTTTAGCCAGTGAAAATAAAGTGGCAGACTGTAACAGGATGAACTGACAAGATGATCAAAATTTTTCCCTCAATGTGTCTCTGCTCAAGTGTATTATTTATCTGTATAATGGAACAAATTTCATTTTGCAGTAACAATTCAAAAATGATAATAAAAACTTACAGCATTAGCCCCAGTAAAATCAACTGTCAGTAAAAGGAGAGAGAAATGCTCGCTGCGTAAGCAATTTCTAACTCCTCACTATGAACTTGGTCAGGGTGATACAATTGGAGCTGGCAATGACTTTTATTTAGCTAGGACAAAGCAGAAGCTCTCTTGTCTGCAGGAAATTCACTACAGAACAAGACCTTCATGGCATAGGGGCAAGACAGATTCCAGAAATCAGTCTCCACAGCTTACACTGAGATCTGCCAGCTTAGTGCAGCAGGTTTCCAGTGACTGCACACTTCTGTCAAAGAATCTTAGGGGATACAGCATGTTCGTACTGTAAGTCACACTTGAAATGTGTCTCATTGCTTAAAAATGTGTCAGGGATGGTATATCACTGGATATCCCCTCTATGGTCGGGGAGGACTGATTGCCACAGATTTTAGGGAAGGTAGCTTATATAGGCACTGCTGCAGCTAAGCTCAGAATCGCCAGAATCACTTCCTGGGCTGTAACTAGCTTGAAAAGTGAGGAAAAATATATCCCCACACTCACAAAACAGGTTGAAATGAGCAAGAGGGAAGTTAGGAGTCAGAATTACAATTGGGTGGCTGCGAGAGATCTTGTCCTCTTCCTATTTCACCTATCTCTTAGTTTTACATTTCCCATTAAGGAACACCTCAAGCTACTTGTGTTTTTACTGAGCAGCAATTTACAGCTGGCCATATTTAGATAACATTGCTTGGGATTCAGTTCATTTTCATAGACCCCTGAAATACAGAGGATCAGGAACTGTATAGAACTATAGAAGCCATCCTATGAAACTGGGAACTTCTCCAGGGTAGTAAAGACAGCTGAAGGCAATGAAGGCTACTGTTATTTCAGGTTATGGCATCCAAAACTCTCACTTGGGGCCCTCAGATGGCATCCTTGTAACTTTAAAACTGTCTCTCTCTGACTGAAACCAATGTGATCAACAATGCGACAATCCGAACCCAGCCTAACAGCAATAGGACAATGTGCCTCCTCAGAATAAACAGCAGTGAACCAGCTGTATGGATAGCTTGGCCTAGGCACAGTTTCCCCTCCCAAAAATACATTAAGATTAAAGACTTGTAAAATTTCCTTTTGTGACTCTCTCCTCCTGAACTGCCACTGCTTAGGTAATTCAACAGTCTTAAAACAGAAATCTCTGGGATTCAGGCTTTTTTATATGTTAAAACTGACCCTGAATCAGTTCAGTCCCGTACAGGGATAAAACAGATTACGGAAGAGAATGTGACAATATCTTAGCAGGGAATGGAAGGACAGACTCTACCATTAGAAATCATAACTTATTCTTTCAAAGTGGAACAGATAGCACTACTTCAGGCAAGCACCATCCTCTCTTTGCTTTCTGTTTTGACTAATCAGTGAAAAGATTCTGTATACATATAAATAAATATTTTTAAACCTAGTCTATCATGTTTCTCCTAAATGATGTATGCCCTCAAGGAAATTAAAACAAACCCAGTCAAATCAGTCAAATGGTCCCTCAGTCCAGTCCTCTTGCAATCCACCACTCCTGTTATGTTGCATAGTGTTTAATGCTTCACATTATAAAGTACATTGACTGATATTGTAATATCAGTCCCTGAATTCAGTTCCCTGAATTCAAAGACCCAAAGCTGAAATGAGATGCCATAGGTTTTTTTTGATTTACAGAATAGTTAGGGTTGGAAGGGATCTCTGGAGATCTTCTAGTCCAACCACCCTGCCAAGGCAGGGTCACCTAGAGCAGGTTACACAGGAACAGGTGGGTTTGGAATGTCTCCAAGAGAGGGAGGCTCCACAACCTCACTGCGCAGTCTTTTCCAGTGCTCTGCCACCCTCAGTGTAAAGAAGTTCTTCCCGTATTGAGTTGGACGTTTTTATTTGATGGCCACTTTTTGTTTTATAGTTACCTCTTCTTGTTCTGTCATTGGGCACCACTGAAATGAGCCCAGCACCATCCTCTTGACACCCATCTTTGAGATATTTATATGCATTAATGAGATCCCCTCTTAGTCTTCTCTTTTCTAGACTAAACAGGCCCAGCTATTGCAGTCTCTCTTCATAAGACAGATGCTCCAGACACCTAATCATCCTTTTGGCCCTCCTGTGGACCCTCTCCAATAGTTTCTTGTCTTGGTTGTACTGAGGAACCTAGAACTGGACACAGTACTCCAGATGTAGTCTCACTAGGGCAGAGTAGAGGGGGAGGATCACCTCCCTCGACCTTCTGGCCACACTCTTCCCGATGCACCCCAGGAAATCATTGGCCCTCCTGGCCACAAGGGCACACTGCCAGCTCATAATCAGCTTGTCATCCAAGACTCCCAGGTCCTTCTCTGCAGAGCTGCTCTCTAGTAGGTCAGCCCCCAACCTGTACTGGTAGTTGGAGTTATTCCTCCCCAGGGCCAGGACCCTCCATTTGCCTTTGTTGAACCTTCTTAGATTTCTCCCCAGCCTATTGAGCACCCACTGAATGGCAGCGCAGCCTTCAGGTGTATCAGCCATTCCCCCTAGTTTTGTATCATCAGCAAACTTGCTGAGAGTACATTCTCTCCTTTTGTCCAGGTTGTTGATAATAATATGGCCATGCAAGGGAGTGATGTGCACCTAGGTCTCACCACATTGTATGAGCACAGCATGACCATGACTACAGCACATGATGAAAGGCACTCATACTGCAAATAGAGCCACAGAATCCTGCAATCTTAAAAGTGAGTTGGTTGGTGGCATCTCAGGCAAGTGAAATGCAGAGACATAAAGAGCTGTCCACTCATCAGCATGTCAGGGAACACCTGAAACACTGGGGAAAACCAGGGGATTACAACACACAGGTATTTTGCAGAGCAGTAGCATGCAAGGAGTGCCTACTCTGAATAGTGGACACAACGCTATCCCACAGGAGTGCAGCATTTGTTGCCTATGTAACTAGAATTAAAAGGCTGTACAAAAGGCAGGTGCGACAGCGGGAAGCTGCAGTTACACAAAGGGCTCTGCTGTGGAATTACACAGCCTGACCCAGCCAAGGAGGATTCTCCAAGCCAAGGCTCACCAGTGGGGAAGTCCAGCTGGCCCTACCGGGTTACTTCTGCTTCTCTAACCAGAGGGGAGAAAGAAGTCATGCAGACACAGATCTCTTCACCTGAGTATATAACAAAGGAGCTCGGCAAAGTGTGGTCTGAAAGACACTCTCATCCTGTTAAGTCATACCTTCTGGTAGGTAACAGATTACATCATACACCTTAGGCATACATATAATGTGCTGGGGTCACTGCATAGCAAACTTTACCATCAAACTTCTGGTACTTTACTAGAATAGTAAAATTATCCCAGATGGCAAGAAAATACCCTCACCAGGACCCTGCTGCGTGGTAAGAACGTATACTTCTCTTCCTAGCCCCTCTATACACCATAATGACTGTAACTGACTCCATCTAGAAAGATGTGCGTTGTCACAAGACGGGTAGAAAATTACCAAGTAAAGGGCAAATTCTGTGCAATTACCCTGAGCAGAAGAGCATAAATCTGGTCATGTTATTAATTATGGATCTGCCAAGTTCAAGAGGAACATGAATAGAGTGTTCATGGAATCAGCCTCAGAGAAACAAGCTTCTGACTAAAGAGGAAAGAGAACATTAATTAAAATTTTAACATGTGAGTAAAAAAAATAGGATTCGAGAGATTCATGTAATACGTGAACACTGATTACACAAATTTGTGATTTTAAGGTGAGGGGGGAAAAAACATTGCAGAAAATAAATTTCTACTTTTAAACAAATATGTTTATTTGAAGAATACTAGCAAGTAGCTAAAGGAAAAATATTCTTCCTAAGTGCAGACTGCAACTTTAGTTGTAAACTTTAGTTTCAAGCTGTTAGTTTAAACTTTTCATTTAAAACTGAAGAAAGGTTTAGGACATCCACAGATGGACACAACTGTAAGAACACAAGTGCTCTACCAGGGAAATGAGATATTTTTAAAAAATTTTTAAATTATGCCTAATACAAAGTCACCTCACTCAGCAGCCATATGCTGTCTGCAATTATTATTCACATTTGCTAAGCTGTCACCCATATAGCTCTTTCTCATAAAACCATCTCGTAATATTCCTCCTACTACCTTACCCTAGATGATGTGCTTTGGCTTCCTAAAAAGGAAGCTGGAATGTCAGGCTTATAATCCTCAATTCTCTGGCCACTTCACCAGCACAAGGCAGTGCAGTCTGGGAATTAAACCAAACAGTACCAGCTGTCCTCACTAGAGTATTTATCAAGTAAAGGCACTTCTCACTGCGCAACAACTAAATGTGTTTGTAAACACAGTGCTCCCTCTACTTGGCTTAAACAAAGGAGTCTTCAGACAGAGCTAGGGTTCCCAAAATGGTCTGCAAGGCCTCTCCAGAGCACAGTTGTTTGCACTTCCCTACTCACAGAAACCAGCATAGTCACGTTATTCCTTCGGTGAAAGCAAAGCTTTTATAAACCACTCCATAACCCAAATGTAATAGTTTTAAATAAAAATGAAAATCTAATTGTCAACAAAGAGTGTGAAGAGACAAATACAAAGAACTCCCTCAAAACCAGAAATAATTCTCTGAAAGATTACTACGATAGTAATTTCCTTTCATAAATACAGAAAGTGGTGGAGTTTTTCCCAAAGAAAATTGGTTTTGAGAATTCAGACAGTAGCATCCATCTGAATTGCTAGTCTCATTGCTGCCATCACAGCTGTATCAGTCCTATATTACCCCTGAGTTTTTAGAGAAAGCAGCACTGAAACTGTCATAGAAACTGTTTTAGTAAAAAATTTCTGAGATCCTGTGCTGACTGGAGTTTGGCTGGGGTACAACTAATTTTCTTCAAAGTGGCTAGTACAGGACTATATTTTGGATCTATGTTGGACACAGCGTTGATAACATAGACATGTTTTGTTATCTCTGGGCAGTGCTTACACACAGCCATGGCCTTTTGTGGTTCTCATACAGCCACGGTGACTAGAGGGCTGGGGGTATGTGGGAGGCTGGGAGGAGTCACAGCTGAGACAGGTGACCCAAACTGACCAAAGGGATATTCCATACCATCTGACATCATGCTCAGTATGTAAGGTGAGAGGAAGAAGGGGGAAAGGGGGGGCAGTTGGAGTGATGGCGTTGGACTTCCCAAGCCACTATTATGCATTATGGGGCCCCGCTCTCCTGCACATGGCTGAATAGCTGACTGGCACAGGAAGCAGAGAATTAATTCCTTGTTTTGCTCATGTGCACAACTTTTGCTTTACCTACTAAACTGACTTTAACTCAACACATTAATTTTCTTGCTTTTATCCTTCTAATTCTCTCTGTGATCCTACTACTGGGGGAGTGAGCAAGCTCCTGCACATTGCTTGATGTCTGGCTGAGGTTAAACCATGACAGATCCCAAAGAACATTTATCCTTTACAGAGTTCATATACACATTTTTCAATGTTTCCAAAGGAAAAAACACAAAACTTCTGGTATGCCCTTTGGCTTCTTATTTATTTTTCTCTCAAGTCAGTTAGACATTGCAGCTAATTTCATCTTTCCATGTACAGTAATAATAGTACTTCAATACATCAGCTGCTTATTACCATCTGCTGTAAAAGAGATAATGGATCACAGCTTCAGGAGTCACTATGTCTAGGAAAAGTTAATGTATCCAACAATAGCTGCTGTCTTTGGCTAGCTTCTTATCTTTTTCTGTCCATTAGATCTCTGAACTTCCTTTGCATTGCTGACCAGGTGAACTGAGATACCCATATCTGTTTTCCAGTTTATGCTGTTGAGCAGTCTTGGACCAGGAGTTCACTCAAACAACAAATGCAGAGGAAAGTTGGAATACCAGGCTTTCTGATCCTTGGAGGAACTAATGATTTAAGCAGTTGGCTAGGTGTCCTAAGGGGGTTGTGTGCCAGTCAACACATTCAGCTCTCTCCTTTTATCACAGAAGGTAGCACTTGTTTTGTGTCTATTGGGCAATAAAGACATGCAAAGAACTAGGCTGACAGTGTGTGCACATCCTGGCATCAAAAACATTGATCAGACAGTATAATTTACAAGCATCATGCAATAGCTCAGGTAACAGCACCAGTGCCACAGTGATGCAAGGGAACTTACAAGCAGAATAAGGTACTCTAAACATGCCATGGAGATAAATGACCAGACAATTTTTGAAACCTGTGTATAAAGTAAATTGAGCAGAAAAGGTTTGTGGCAGATTCT